>CM076580.1:29234982-29394744 GCA_034641835.2 Pinus albicaulis
TATGGACTGCATTAATGGGATGATTGACTCACTTCTCTTTGCTGGTGATCATATATTTCATTTTCTTCTCCCTATATAGTTTTCGCAACTGGCCAAACATGGGAATGGTGGCATAAGAGAATTCAAGCTACATGATTCCTTTAAGTTTTGCACCCCAAGACCTAGATAGAAGCATCCCAAATCATGGTGGAACATCGACAACAACTACATCCATCAAAAAATTCTTGGCTGGGATTTGATCTAAATACACTACCAAGTCTTTGATAAGACCAATACAATGGACCCTAACTGAGTCAAAAGAATAAAAATCATGATATTTGTGGGTAATATCAAGTCCTAACTTATCCATGATGGCTTTGGGCATCAAATTATTTGAGGCTCTGGAGTCCAACATAGCATTATGTAGGATGAATTCATGTAATCTAAGACTCAGGTAAAAGGGAGGGACTTCACTTTCTTCAAATTGATCTTTTGTGGCTGGACCAGAAATGAGTTCAGTATAATCATATTCAACATTAACCATATCTAATACAGAGTATATTTGCAAAATTCTAGACACCTGATTTTTATAAGTGCTATTTTTCACCAACTTAGTCAAGGGCATAGACACTTTCAGCTTAGAAATTTCATTCTCCAAATTAAAGGAAGGGACTTTTTCTACCTCTTTAATGGGAGGATATTTCTTCTCTACTTGCTCCTTTGCTATGCTCTGCTTCTTCTTTTCAATCGGTGTATTAATCGCTGAAGGTGTTTTGCTGGAGGAAGGATCGGCTGGCTCTTTCCCTTTCTTTTGCGTATTTGAATGATCGTTTTTCGATTGGATCTCATTTCTCTTCTGAATGGGAATTTTCAGAACATATTTGTTCCTCAAAGAATATTTCTTCTGTTGGGCTGATAAAGTGGTCACGTACCCTCTCTAGTAATCGTTGGACTCTTCTTCTAACACTGTGTCATTGGCCAAAATGAAATATTCCTCTTTTTGAATGTCTTCAATCGCTGTATATTCCTCATCTTCCGTGAGAAATATTGGAGTGCCATCTGCAGTGAAGAAATGATTGGCTTCAATCACAGGGTCATCATTCTCATCTATATCTATTCCCTGAACGTAATTCTATTGTAATGGAGTTCTGATTATTTACTGTGGTGGTGCTTGGTCCTTCACTCTCTTGGCTAGCAAATTCACTTCTACACTTACAACTATCTTCTTCATGTCTTCAACAGTGGAAGGATCTCTTTCTCGTAGTTGATATGCCAAATCAGCATTGAAACCATCTATAAACTTAAGTGAGGCAAATCCCACAGGAGGTTTCAGGTTAGCCAGAACAACATTGTATACAACATTAAATCTTAGACAATAATCCTATATAGTTTCACCCACATTTATTTTAATATTCTCATATTCAGACAAAATTTGGAGTGGGTTTTTCTTTACCTCTCACCGGTCTAAGAACTGTGTATGTAACTCCTGCAAAGTGTGGATAGAGCCTACTGGTAAGGCTCTAAACCAATTTCTAACTTTTCCTCCAAATCTTTGGACACACAATCTTGTGGTTACATTCTCTGCCTCTACCTCATGAAGATCAAAAAATTCATTCATCTTATCAACGTGTTGCTGGGCTGTGATGCTTTGAGTGGCATCAAAGATAAGAATTTTACTTTGATAATCAGCAGGAATATCGTTCAGAACCTGAGGTAAAACCAGGGGTGCATACCGACAGCCATGACTCGAGGTGGATTTACAACAGCGTTTGTGCTACTAGGATTCAAGGGAGGTGTTGATGGAGGAGATGAAAGTTGAGAATTGAATGATGGGAATGTTCATGAATTAGGATGACTAAATTTTTTTCCTGATGACTTTGAAGGCTCAGGCATATTGGTTACAATGATATATAACTCAGGGGAATTCAAAATATAATCATCAATTGAAGAATTTTCCCTTTGAACTTCGATATCTACAATAAATTTTGGATCTAAAACTGTGTCATAAAGTGTAGATTTAGACTTACTTCTAAACAAATAAAGCTCAAAACACTCATCAAAAGAAAGATCTTCTACAAACAAGCACTCACTGGGCCAAGTGTGGGATCTGAAAATAGGTTTAGGACTTAGTGATCCTTCTTGTCCTCTGAAAATTCTTGGAATGAGATTAGGATTTTCAAACACAAGGGGAGGATTTGGATCAGGATTGGCCCTTGTGTATCTTCTTGAAGCCAGTGTGGTTAAATTTCTACTTTACAAAATTTTATTTTAGCCTAACAAACTCTGAACATCATTATCCAAAGTCCAGAAATTTACAAGGGAAATATTACTAGGGTGACAAATCTTCTATGCTAAAAAGTTCCCCAATATGCTCGCTAGAAATGTTAACGCCTGATTTGGACCTTAGGCTGAAGAAAGGAAAATCAGGGTAACATCTAAACCATGCTCAACCTTGTAGCTAGCCCTACAAGGTCAGGAGAGGGCTCTCTCCATGAAAGGATATTCAACAAAGTACAATTATGAACTGATATTAGGCTAGGTATAATAATGGAAATGTTTAAATGAATGAATTTTTCAGGGATGTATGGAAAAAATGGGACTGTATCAATCAAGGAATTAAATTAGGGATATAGGTTATTTCATGGGGCAAGGTAGGCAGGAAATTTTAGCAATTAATTTTAATAAATGATGGAATGGAAAGACTGATGAGGAACTGAAAAGGGCATAGGATATGGATCCTTTTCAAACATAAGAAAACACATAATATTGAATGATTTCCCAAGGCAGAGCATCAAAATGGATTCTACCTTTCTATCTTGAAAGCATTCAACTAGAAATGTTTATGGATGAAAGGTGAAACATAACAAATTTTACCTATGAACACAAAGGAGAGAACAAATTATAAAACTTTAACTACATGGATCCCACAAATCAGAGTTGCATTTCTTATTAATTCCATGTCCAAAACTGTTACAGCAGAGCGTAGAGCGTCCTCCTTGATTTTGCACACTATTCCCTTACTTCTGATTTCCAGATTGATTACAAAATGATTTAAAACTACATTAAATAGACCAGAATTGTGGGAAGTAGATCCAAAGAGAAAGGGATCTATTTTCTAGCTTAAGAACCGAAATCTGAACATGGAAAAGGAACCAACAGACTGCCCCTAAAAAGAAGGAACAGTAATACATTTTTACCGTTAAGAGATTTGTTGTTACACTGGATGAAAGAAAAATAGGAAATCTAAAAACAAATTCCTGTGTTACTGCTGCTGTGGAAGTCTCTGTCTCATATTAGCTTACGGCCTTTGACTGTTGCTTTCCTTTATTAAAAATTTCATATATGCCGAGATATCCGTTTGAAAACATCAAAAATGAATTTATGCCTTCAATGAAGAAAAATACTCATTTTGAGTGGAAGGAGCGAAGGGAAAGGAGGTGGGGTCCAAATCGTTATCGCAATCGGAAGATCGGGGAGGAGTGACATACAATGGACAACTTGCTATGCATTTAATACACAAGGGAAATCATAATAAACGATCGAAGGAAAGGGGAAGGTATATTGGGATGAGGCATAAACTCCGGTGTGATTGGAAAGGTTAGATGGGGTAGTACAATAAAATAGCAGATAAATCCTTTTAAAACACACGAAAATGGTTTTCCTCTGTTTACAAAGGGAAAGGACCAAATTTCATTTTAAAAGGGGGAAGGGATCAAGGTGGGATTGGGATGTAGCGTAATCGCAATTGGAAATCAGGCATGGAAGAGGGGTGGATATATTTAGAACAAGGGACCAAAAACTCCGATGTGATTGGAAAAGAGCAATGGGGTGGATGCATAAGTCAAAGGAGTAATAGGAGATCCCTTTAAAATAAACAAAAATAAGTTTAACGCCTTTACAAAGGGAAAGAATGTTTTTTCTTTGAAAATAATGGGGATCTTTTGGTGGGACCCAAGGAGACAACCGCAATTGGAATTGGAAGTGAAGGGAGGTGTTAAGGCGCAATGGGATTTTCACCGATTCGATTGGGGATAAGTGATGAGGGGGGGAGTCCTTTGAAAAATGAAATAAAATAAAATTTTAGATTTACAAAGGAAAATGGATTTTTATTATGAATGGGTGGAAGATTACGTGGTGGGACCTGAAGGTCAATCGGAATCAGGGGATCGGAGGAGATCGGAGGAAATTTTTTATTCAAAAACGTCGATTGTGATGAAGCGACAGGTTGTGGGCTATCTGATCGGATGGGAAAATTGATGGCGGAGGAGTAATCAGGCGGAGTCAATCGGGAGGAGTCAATCGGATGTAACACTTTATGAAATCACCGATTGTGATAGAGCGATTGCATACGGGTCATTGGATCTTTGATCAAATCAATGGTCAGGATGACATCTATCGGGGCTCAATTGGAGGTATGGAAATTGGGAGCACTCAATCGCATCAATTTTTTTGTGAACACAAAGGTCAAGAAAAATGCCATGTTAAGTGTTTCGATGCGATCAAGAAAGGGAAGGGAATGAATCGGCGGGGGTTTTATAATATAAAACCTTTAAAATGCTACTGTAAAGTTTAAAAGGCATGAGGGGAAGTGGTTTATTAAATCGCATAGGTGTTTAAAATATTTTAACAATGTGATTTTTCCATCGGATGGGGAAAAAGGGGTTTATAAAAGAAAATGTTAAACTTTAATGAAATAAAGTTTTAGGAAGAAATGGGAAAAGGGGGTGGGTTAGGTTATAGGGGAGCTTTATTCACTTAGGCATAAATTTCAATCCAGGAGTAAGTTTTGAGAGTGTAATATACCGTTGGAAAGCGCTTTTCAGGCTCTTTCTGATGGACATACTTGGAACATGATTTTGGACTAAAGATGTTATGGAAAACGTCTCCGAAAGGCAAGTTGGTGACTTTGTGGAGATAGCAACTTCTAAAGTGTGACTTATTACGTATGATGACATAAAATTACATAATATATGATAATAAAAATAAGATGGCATTTTTTCACCTCAAAACATGATTTTGGGGCAAAAATCACATGAAGCTCAATAAAAAATTTCTTTGATCTTCCCAGGTGCTGTGATTTTGAGTTTATTGACTTCCTCATGTCCTTGATGATATTTATTGACACTTGACTCATTAATTTTACCTTGATGAGACCCTAGAAACTAATGAGACCAACCCTATGACCTAATAGCATGACTCACAGAGTGAAAGTGACTCATGACTAAATACCATAGAGAGTCGAATCAACAAGTTTCACATGAGGTAAAAATGATGAAAGTCCACTACCATCAATGAATCCATGACCTAGCGGAATGATGAAATTTATGGTATGGGACTCCTAATATGAAAATGCAAAAGAGAAATTTTCATCACTGATGGCAGTATGACTAGACTGACACTAACAATTCCAACAACCTATACTAAAACACCAGTTGTCTCTTAAAGTCCCTCAATCATTATCACAACAATGGCACAAAGACCATGGACTAATCCAGGGGCTGTTGAAATTCCTGCACCTTTGCATGATTTTCTAGAGCATCCTGAAAAGTGGCTGCCAAAATTTAGTCCTGACCTTGGTATACAAGAAAAATAACACATTAATAACTTTATGTTATCTATAAATTTAAATGCAGTACACCATGAAGATGTTGTGGTTCGGTTATTCCCTTATACTTTACAAGGAGCAGCATGATCGTGGTATTTTTCATTGCCATCAACATATATTACAAGTTGTGATATTTTCCAGGAACATTTCCTAACCAAATTTGGAGATGACAGATCAATAGCGACTTTAATTAATGATCTCTCCAATTTGAGAGCGGAACCTAAAGAACCCATTAAATATTTTAATTCTCGATTCAAAAAACTTTTGAATAAAATTCCTACAACCTCAAAACCTAGTGAGCAAGTCTAGAGGGAATGGTATATAACAACTTTACCTTCAAATATAGAAATTTTTGTAGATAGAGCTGCTAAACCTACTTTGGCTGAAAACATGAAAGAAGCAATTGCAGTTGAAAGACAAATTATTTCTTTAGATAAGAAGAATGCTATTGAAGACAAAAAATCCAAAAGGGTCAGCTTTAAGGATGATTCAAAGAAGAAAACACCTAAGGATCCTTATGACATGGAAGGCTTACAGAAAGTTTTGAAGACCTTGTCCAATGAAATGACCGAAATCAAAAAACAAGTGGTAGAAACTTCTACCAAAAATCCATTCAGAAATTTCAAAAGGAATCAGAAAACTGAATCTAAACCACCCAGTTCAATCTCCAATGCAGAGTCTGATCCAGAAGAATATGAAGAAGAAGATAAAGCTCTCTTATCAGAAGAAGATGAAGAAGAAGAAATAGTTGAATTACATGGGATGTGGGATTTCATTCTTCCCAATTCAGACAGTTAAAAAGAATAAGAAGCCATGCTAGTAAGTACAAGAAGTAAATCTACAACAGAGCCTGTCCAAATAGTTCCCAAAAAGAAAAGTTCAACTTCAACTACTAAAGACAAAACCCCTGTAGAGAAAACTTTCTCTTTTCCTACTCAAAATCAACCATCATCTTATAATCCTCCTACAACAACATCTAAGACTCTGGTGGTATCAGATCCTATGGATTATAACATTGTTGAAAACATGAAGAAAACCAGAGCGAATATCTCTCTATATGAACTCAGCAAACTTAAATATCAACAGAATTTGTTATTTAAAGAATTAAATGCAACACCTATTTCTCCTCTACCAAGTGGTGTAGTTTCCAAAGAGGCCAAAGGATCAGTTAAGCCACCAGATAAAGTAGATGCTACTGATACTATTCTTATTGGAGAAATATCAAATTCTCAAACACCTACTTTTCTTTTGACTTATGAAATATATAAAAAGAATTTGCACAACTGCTTAATAGATTCAGGAGAATCATCTAACATAATGCTTACTTCAGTCTGCTCAAAATTAAACATCTAACCCCAGAAATATGTTGTTCATATTGTTCAATTAGATCGGACTAAAGTGCAAGTTGTGGGAGAAATTAATTCAGTCACCATTAGGTTAGTCTTTGATCCCAAGATAGTCTAGAGAATTGATATACTGATTACGGATATTCCTAAGTTTTATGGATTAATATTAAGCAGGGATTTGTTTGCAAAGCTTAATGGTTATATCGCCACTGATTATTCTCACATTTGGCTTCCTCACAAAGGAAAGCCAAATCAAATCAAGGTTGAGAGAGAAAAACACATGATGCATACTGTAACATAATTTAAACAAACAAATGAACCTATAGCTTTTAATAACAACATTCTCAGAGGTTATTCTACGGAATCATTTCTTGGAAATTTCATAGTATCGCAATCACGTTTTTCTGTAAGTACTTTTATTTCACAAATTGATTCTTCAAGAATTTTTAATGTTTCTGATCAATCTATGGATAAACTTGTAGATAAGTCTCTATTTTTGTCTTTGTATTTTGATGGTTCAAATCCAATGATGGCGCAGGAGAAGGATGCATTTTTGTTGATCCAAATGGGGAAAAAATTATGCTATCATGTATATTAGAATTTGAGTATACAAACAACACTGCAGAATATGAAGCTTTGATCCAAGGGCTCTATAAAGCAATAAGATTGAATGTTAAGCACCTAAAAGTGTATGGTGATTCCAAAATTGTTATCAGACAAGTAAGAAACACTATCCTTTATCTTTTAGATCATTTTAACATTATAAATCCCTTGTTCAAGATCTTACCACTCAATTTTTAGCATTTAACATCTTTTCTATCCCTAGAGCTCAGAATTCATCAGCTGATTTGTTAGCTAATGTTGCTTCCAAGCTCCTCCCATCTAAATATTTTATTCCAGATAGGTTTTCAGTCGAATTAATCTTTAGACCTTCTGTGCCAGATAATGTTACCAATCAGATATTATTTTATCATGATCAAGGTATTTTAAATTTCTTGACTTCAAAAAAATCTTATGATGGCCAAATAATTGATGGAAATGATCACGATATTCAAAACACATCAAAAGACAATGAAAATCCGATTCCCAAATCTGTAGTCAAACTTGAAGACTTATATGATATCAAAGATAGATTCAAAAAGGTTACTAATGCTAAACTTCAAAGTTCTACTTTGAAGTTTGAATTAGTAAATCTTGGTACTCAGTCTAAACCAAAAAATGTTAATTTAGGACTCGAGCTAAGATTAGAGGAAAGGACAACTTTCATCATACTTCTGAATAAGTAAAAAATGCGTTTTCTTGGAATTATGAGGATTTGAAAACTTACGATACTGCTATTATCCAACATACTATTCCAAGTATTTCCGATGTAAAGCCAGTGAAACAGAAGTTAAGAAAAATTCAACCCAATCTCGAAGGACAAATCAAGTCAGAATTGAAAAAACTTTTGAAGGCGAAAATTATTTTTCGTATAAGACATTCTAGTTGGATCTCAAACATGGTTCCTGTAAGGAAGAAGAATGGAGATATCAGAATCTTTATTGATTTTAGAAATCTGAATAAAGCTTGTCAGAAGGACAACTTCCCATTTCCAATGATGTAACAAATACTTCAAAAGGTAGCTAGTTCTGAACGCATGTCTTTTCTTGATGGTTTTTCAGGCTATAACCAAATATTGTTACATCCAGATGATAGGCTGAAAACTACTTTCAGAACCAAATGGGGAACTTATGCTTACCAAAAGATGCCTTTTGGTTTGATAAATGCAGGAGCTACTTTCCAGAGAGCCATGGATATAGCATTCAATGGTTTTATTAATAGATCAGTGGTTATTTATCTTCATGACATAACCGTATTTTCAAAGAAAAGAGCTAATCATCTGCATGATTTGAAATAGATATTTGAAAGATGTAGAAAATTTGGCATTTCTTTAAATCCCAAGAAGTCCTTCTTTGCTCTCAATGAAGGAAAAATCCTATGATTTGTTGTGTCTAAGGATGGCATATATATTGATCCTGATAGAGTACGATAAATTTCTGATATTTCTTTACCGCATAACAAGAAATCCATGCAATACTTTTTGGGACAGATCAATTTTTTCAAGAGATTTATTCCTGATTTTTCTCAAATAGTTTTACCTTTGCATAATATGATTAAGAAAAATTCAGTTTTCAAATGGTTACATAAAGAAAAAAAAGACTTTTATTTAATCAAACAGGCAATCATTAATTCTCCTACATTGAATACTCCTGATTTTTCTAAACATTTTATTCTATATACTTTGGCTACTGAAACATCCTATGCTACTATTTTAACACAACCTAATGGTCAACAAGAAGAAGCACCAATCTCTTTCTTTAGCTCAAATCCGCAAGGAGCTGAACTCAACTACTCCGATGTACAAAAGCAAGCCTTTGCTGTATTTAAATCAATCAAACATTTTAGACCCTTTCTCCTAAAAACAAATACAAAGATTATTGTCCCATTCTCTGTAGTGATACAATTGTTAATACAAAAGGAAGTAGGAGAAAAGAGAGCTAATTGGGTAACAAATATAAAAGAGTATGATATTGATATTAAGCCATATAAAATTGTTAAAGGGCAAGGTTTTTGCAGATTTTTAGCAGGAGCTTCCAACATACCAAAACATCAAGATCAAGATAATATTTTTCAAGTAAATCAGATAAGTATTATAGATTATGAATCTCAATATGCTTATCTGGTCTTTTATTTGAAAAATGGGTATGCTCCTTCTAATATTAGCTATAAAAACAAGCATTATTTAAGATTAAAAGCCAAACACTTCAAAATCATTGATGACGTGTTATTCAGAAGAAATGATGATTCAATTTTATTAAGATGTCTTGAAAAAACTGAATCACACAAGGTGTAGCAGGAATTACATGATGGACCAGCAGGTGGACATTTTGGAGGTGATACCATGGCTCACAAAATAATTCATGCAGGTTCTTATTGGCCCACCTTCTTTAGAGATGCACATGATTATGTAAGGAAATTCGAGATTTGTAAAACTGCTAGTGTCAGACAAAGGAAACCGGCCTTTCCTTTACAACCAGTAAACATTGAGCAACCATTTGAACAATGGGGACTTGATATTATTGGAGAAATTGTTCCACATTCTTCTAAGCAACACAGATACATCTTTACAGCAACAGATTACTTTACAAAGTGGGTAGAAGAAATTACTTTAAAGATAGCAAATTCTGATGCAATCATTGAATTCATTGATCAATTCATCATTACCACATTTGGTTTACCGAACGCTCTTGTTTTTTACAATGCATCTTATTTTTCCAGAAATAGTATAATTGAATTTGAAATCAAAAGAGGGTTCAAATTGAAATATTCAGCAAATTATTATTCACAAGGTAATGGTTTAGCTAAATCAACAAATAAAAATCTTATCAAAATCATCAAAAGAACAATTGATCAAAGTCAAAAGAACTGGCATAAATGTTTAATTTTTTCATTATGGGCTGATCACATAACTCATGAGGTTTCAATAGGTACTTCACATTTTAATCTAATCTATGGAAAAGAAGCTGTAATACCATCAAACCTAATAATTCCATCATTAGCCCTAGTTCAATTCATTGAAGATAATCCTTCATCATCTATTCAATTGAGATTTGATAAAATTCTTAAATTAGAAGAAGATAGAGAGAAAGCAAAAAGTGTTCATGCCAAACAGCAACAACTCATAAAAACTTATTTTGACTCAAATTCTATCGCATCCAAAACTTTGCAAACTGGTGATCTGGTTCTGAAATGGGACAAAGCCCATGAAGATAAGGGCAAGCACACCTAATTTCAAAAAATGTGGTTTGGACCATTTCAAATTGCTAAAAAGATAAGCTCATCAATGTTCATATTGCAATATTTAATAGGAAAGAGAGAATCTCTTCCTGTGAAGGGGTTTGTCTTGAAATTTTTTTTTCTTAAGAAGGTAACCCCTTCTTACTTGTACATATTCCATTATGCAAGTGTGTTTGTTTACAAATAAGGTTGTTAATAGTCTTTAATGGGATTTTTAATATTTGAAAATATCTTCGAGAAAATATTATAAGTAGTTATTTTATGTAAATAAGAATTTTTAAGGAAATGATTAAAATTTTTGGGTAATTAAAAATAAGAAATTAAACTTTGAATTCTTTTTTAAACATTTGCAAAATCTTTTGAAACCTTCAGAAAATTTTAAATCATTATAAGTTTATTGAGCAGAGAAAGGTTATCGATAAAAAGTAAAGACTTTTTTAAGCTTTTGCATTCAAAACTCTAAAAATTGTCATCCATTGATTCTTAAGGAGAAAAATCAGTTCACCCCATCCATTAAGGTTGTGATTTTTTAGAATGTAATTCTAAGAAATTATATGTCAAAATTAAGAGATAAGGGGTCTCATCACAAGCCTTCTTACCATGATCATAAGAAGTAATAAAACTGACATTACCAATACTGCATACCAAAATAGGGTAATGGCTTATAATTATAAGACAAGGGGTCTCATCACGAGCTGGCTTGTTAAGTTTAATTACAACTAGTGAATGGCATTGTTATTAACTAGCTATCAAACCAAAACAATGGCTTTTAAATTAAAAAAAATAAAAATAAAAGAGAAAAAAATGAGATAATATGTCTTGTGAATTTATCTTTTAAAGAGTCATGATCTTAGTTGGATCGAACAATGAATGGTTGATGGTTAAAAGGTAACCATGTCGAGACTATAAGCATTTGCGGGCAAGAGAGGCAATGCCTATGACAGTATAGTATATTACAAAAGCTAAAATTGGAAAGGTCAGTTACTTTATTATTATAAACCAATCAAGGCTTCAGAAAACTCAAAAATGTTTTTATTCTTGAGAAATTAGAAATAAATTGTAAGTGATTTTTATTTTTCTTCAGAGTTAGATTTTATTTAAATTTCTCTAAGATAGTTTTCATTATCTTTAAAACTTTTTACTTACTAAAAGTATAGTGTTCATTTTATTTTTCTGAGATAACTGTTTCTTCCAGTGAATCGCCAATTGTTGTATGGTACAACAACCCTCCCCATTTCAAAATTTTAGAATTTTTTTTATTTTAGAAATAGGTCCCCTTTCTTCTAGATAGAAATAAAAGATTTTGAGGAAATCTGATTATTTTAAATAAACCAATAAAAAGATTCATTGTTTAAAAGTAATTCAATGCATATCGCATATTTCAAATGAAAATGAACAAAAGTAATGTTGAATTTATTTCGATCCGATCAATCATAAGTCTTATATCGCATTGACACAAAGTGTAAATGTATTCATGTTAAAAATCCTAATGCGATAAAGTAAATCACAATCACAAATCGGTAGAGTCTTAAGGTTTTACATTTGTTTTGCAAAACTCTGATGCGATGTAACTTATCGCAATCGCATTTCGAAAAGGTTATATTTCATTCGATCTATTTCATAAACTCCAACACGATACGACACATCGCAATTGCATTTTGTAAAATCAAAGATCACTTTTCTTATAAAAGTGTCGATGCGATGGGTCCCACCATAATCGCAATCGCATTTCGGTGAAAAATCATGGACAATTCAATTCCTTTGGAAATATCTGATGTTATATACCTTTATCGCTAGTCGCAAATCGGTGGAAAATATGAGAGGTCTTTCATCTTCCTTTCAAAAACTCTGATGTGATGGATCGTCAGTCTTTATTAATCTCTATTTTGCACTGCATATTTATTTATCGGTTAATCGCAATCGGAAAATTCAAAGGGAAAAGTTTTACATTAACATTTCGATATCGGTGATCTCTGATTTTACGAGTATCATTAATTGGAAAATCAAACAAATTATGGTAATTGATTCTTATGAATGCGTGAATGTGACTCTCATAGAAGGCATTTAAGTTTAATATGGAGTTAATAAATTTGGATAATTAATAAAATCTTTTCACAATAAGTTTTCTCTTAACTTCATTTCTTCCTGTGACTGAAAGGTTTGTGTCATTTGCAGAACAATAGAACATCCAGTCCTTTTGTTTTCCAAACTAGTGAAATGATACCAGGCGAAGAAGATGTCTAAGCATCTTAAGAAATCATGAATTGCTGCTACCACAGAGACTTCTGCCATTACGACAATGCTGAAAGAAAAACCAGCTAAAATCAAGTTGGTTATAGATGCTGCATGCCAGGGTCTCAGGAAGCTTTCCTAGGAAGACATTTATAACCTGCTTGAAAAATAAGACCCTATAGTTATAGAGGTGAAGGCAACAGTGCTAGATGAAGAATCAAATTCAGATGAAAATCCTCTCAAGGAACTCGGAAATTCTTTTCTTCATAGAATTGTAGCTCAAGCAAACGCATTCCCATATTATGACATAATACAATGGGTGATAGACAATACCACCATCACAAACAGAACATTCATCACAGATGGGGGTAAAATGTTTGAGTATTTTAGAGAAGAATATATCAAGGCAATGTACCATCTTCCAAATCCTCAGAAGATCTACAATAAAGCCTTCATAGCAGATTTTACGTCAAGCAATGAAATTGAATCATACCCAATTAAAGAATGGAGACGAGCTCTAGAAAAACATAAGCATGAGACTTCAGGTACGTATTCCGTAGAGTCCCTTGCACCCCCGTATTTCTATGCTGCTGTAATAATGTGTAGACTTTTTAGGAATGATAATTCTACAAGGTTTTCAATTCAGATGGTACCCCTAATTCATGCTGCTAAAAATTATGAGATTATGGATTGGTTAGTGATTCTTTCTGATAAGATGGATAGTATAATTCTGGACTACAGAAAGAATAAAAATAGTGGAAATAATCCCCCATTTCATTTTTGTGCCTATATCTTGTATGCTTTGTGTTTTAATTTCGAATTCCCTATTCTGGGTCAGAAATGGACTCCACAGGAACCTGTTCCAATTCACATCTACCATAAACTTTTGTGGAAGGCTCATTTGAAGAACCATGTATATATAATTTTCCACGGCTTCATGTTACCTATTTATAAAACCATTTTTAACCAATTTCCTCCCGGACTCTCTGAAGAGGTAAAGCTTGATATATCCTTCATTAGCAATTGGTTTGGAGAAGAAAATTTTACCTATATTAGGGTTTTTGGAAGCATTTTCGAACCCCATGTCTTGCCTCTATATGTCCCTGATAAACTTTTAGCTCAAGAAATTTCTTATTAGTTGACAGAAAGAGGGATGTCCAGATGTTTGAAGAATTCCAAAAAATTGATGTGCCCTACCTTTCCTTTCCATTGTGGAATCTATACTCTTAATGATTTTAAACATGTTGAAAAAGAAACCCTTAAGATAAGCAATCTTAATCTTGTAGCCATTCCAGGAAGACAATATGATCCAAATAAAGAGGCTTTTTATTTCACAACTTCGGTCCAAATTGCTAAATTTGAGCATGAGCCTGATGTCTTTGATGATTTATTTGTCTCAATTGATAAGTTTTCCCGAGTATATGATCTAGATAAATCCAAATTTCAAGCAGAAGATATGAACAAATTTATGCAGTTTAGAAGTCAAAGATTACTTAAAATTCCCCTTAACCAGCTGAGGATTCATTTACAAGAAAATGAAAGTATGGAAATAGAACAAAATAAAAAGGAAGATGCAGCTAGCCAAACAGAAAAAGAAGTGTCTACTAGAAAAATTGATATGCAGACTGAGAAGGAAAGAATAGGTAATGAGCCTGATGTGCATACAGAAAAGGAGAATACTGGCAGCAAAGCTAATGTGCAGTCTGAAAAACAAGATACGGGCAATAAGCCTGATAATCAACTTGAAAGAGAAAAAACCTCACAAAAAGAGGGAAATTTTGCTGAAGTAATTATTACCTCTCATTTTCTACAATAGTAAATAGGAGAAAAAAACAATCCCCAAGTTGATAATCTGAATAACCAGGATATGGAGATCATTCCTAAACATCCATTAGAATAAATTGTGTTGAGAGTCAAAGACATCACTCCTCTAGATATCTTATTTAGTCCTAAGCATAGGACTATTATCAGAAAACAACGGAAAATAAGGAAGGTAGATCAAGGACCACCTTCAACTTCACAAGTTGAGTTAATGAACGTTGTATGGAAGAATAATGAGGTAAATCCTTTAAAGGATCTTACCAAATTATCATAATATGTAGGTTCCTACACTGCAACCACTATAGATAAACCTGCTGAAGTCAATCGAATGATAAATAAAAAAGACTTACATATAGCATTGCTAGTGAAGAAAACAACAGGTGATCAACAAAAGATTTTGCAGTTGAAGAAACGGTTGGAAGAAGAAAGACTCAGGGCCAAACAATTGGAAGAAAAACTGAGTATTGAAAAGAATAAGCTTGATCAACAAGTTTTAAATAAACAACAATAGTTGTCTCAAGAGGTATCCAAATTACAGACTTTTCTGCAAAATGAGAAAACTGCCAAAGTAGAGCAAGAAAAAATATTTCAAGAAAGATTGGATAAATTTAAGGATTATCCTAAAATTGACCAGTTTAGAATAGAAGCTCTGGAAACAAGTAAACTATTGTCTCGAAAGTTGGATGATCTGTGTTCAAAAGTTGCACAAGATGAACCCTTATGTGAAATAAAATCTTCCCTCATTGATGAATCAGTTTGTACCAGAATTGAATTTGGGAATGTAGATGATAAGATTTCAGAGTTTATTTCATGGCAGGACTCAGAACGAGGAAAGAAGTAAAATCTTCCCGGGATCAAAGAAAGGCATAAATAAATTTCGTTTGTTGAATGGGATACACAGTTGATTAAAGAAGAGCGTGCTACATCAAGGGCCAGAGCCATAATGAACAATCTGACACAATTAGTAAATGATAGCGTAGATGTTACTGATTTAATTTCAGATTATACTCCAGCTAAATTGGAAAGGATGAAAGAAACTAATACTAGATGGAAGGAGAAAATAATCAACAGGAATCAAAAGATCAACAAAATACAGGAAATTACATGGGATGTCTTATGGACATATTTGATCAAACCACAAAGTCAGCAGATGGCAATCAAATTCCTTTGTAATGCCATAAATTACATCGTTCGAGAGCTATCCGATGCCACATACACTAGTCAGTTGCATTCAAGGCTGAGTCATCCAACTGAAGTTAAAGATATGCTTAAAATTTTCCACCTCAGCAAATTGAATACAGAAGAAATTCAGTGAATCTGTTTTATTAGATATTGCAAGTATTTTCCCAGATCTCCGATGATAGTTTCTAGAATAATTTATAGTTAGTTTTTTTTTTTTAATTTCCTATTTAAACCCCTTTCAAGCATTTAGAAAGAGGTCCTGAATTTGTAATATTTTGGCTTTGGAGAATACATTTCTGTACTCCATTGACTATCTTATTTTTATAAAGGATCACGTTCTGTGATTTTATGGTGAATTATCTCTTAGAGTTGCATTTCTATACCTTGAAGATTGTTATAATTTAAAGCACAATATTCCTGTGATTTCATGGTGAATTATCTTTAAGTGTTTCATTTATGTACCTTGAAGATTGTTCTAAGTTAAAGCACAAGATTCTTGTGATTTCATGGTGAATTGTTTTTGAGAGTTGCATTTCTATACCTTGAAGATTGTTCTAAGTTAAAGCGCAGGATCTGGATATCGAATTGCATCAAGAAAATATCTCAATGAATCTAGTATTTCTATCGATTTACTGCTAATTTCTTTATGTAATGAAGTATTCTCTTTGAAATTTTCTATCATTTATATATGCTTGTTTCTCAAATATTTCTTTATCATATCATTTCTGAAGATATAGAAATATTCATCTATCATAGTATGTGAAAATGATATATAGAATTATGAATGCGATGTGCTATTCTAACTCTGTTTAATTTCTTAAACAGAGTTATCATTATATGATACTGCATCCTTCTATTGAATAATAATACATTTTCATGGTTATTTGTTCAATTGAAACAATCTTTAAGTTGTATTCATATTTAATACCCAAGTTAGTTTTAGAATTATTTGTAAGTTATAGATTAAATTAGATAGACTAGCTCAGTTAGTTAGTTCCATTTATCCACTTACACAAACACTCCATCACCAATCAATTTATTATTAGGTAGCTGGTCCTACAAATATAGTCGAAGGCACCACACCAAACCTAAAAGGAGTTGTGCCAAGGTCTGGATTGGGTGGTTTTCCCCCAATTTTTGAAGAAACGATTTGCAAGGCTTCAACAGAACCCAATCAATTCCTTCAGAACTACAGTTCATGTGAAAACATTGGCCTGCTTCAACCACAACAACCTGACCAATTACACCTACTACAAGTAGATTATGACTTGTTCACCTAAGAACACCCTATAACTCATCTTATGCCACTCATGTCCAAGTCCAACTTGTCCCACTTAACTATTTACCAAGACAAGGATCACATGATCTAGCCATGGCCATAAAACAACTAAGAAACATAGCTTACACATGCAATATTTCAGATGTATGTTTATTTCATATAAACAATAGAACATTAACTGAGAGTTTGCAAGAACCACAAGATTCATAAGGCACACAAGATATAAGATGACACAAGCTGAGTGCCCCAAAAATTATACATAACAATGTACAATATGAAATTATCTAGAATAGTTTAAAACATGGGTATGTAGCCAAAGTGTGTCGCATCTCATATAAAAAAAATAACTAAAGGCACAACAATGTTGTGCCTAGCACAAAGTGATCTCATTTTGTCTAAAACTGCTATGTCAAGCCCCTTATAACAACCGTAGGCTTGCATCATGTAAATCTTATTCTAAAATTCTCCTAACACACTTCATCCTTAGCACACTTGAATTTGCTAACACTCCATGGCACACACTCTTCTTTGTTCCTTTCCATGCGTTTTGACCTATTTATCTCTTGATATGCCCTGACACTCCCTAAAAATCTAATTCAACATTCATTGACATTTTCCGACATATGTTAGCATGCCTTTTCATTCCTTTGCATTCCCTTACCCTCCCTAGCTATCACTCCCTAACAACTACCCTTACTTAATTTTCAACTTGGGAACCCAACCAAGCCCTTGCTTGACTACAAGAGCTTGACCAAGTTATAGTTACTACAACTAGACTATGTTGTTGAATTATGTAGCTTGGAAGTTACACCACAAGGCTAGTGAGATGGCTTTGTGATAGTATGGTTACAAAAGGATTTGTGGGAATAGAATCCAAGAAAAGGGATTTTGGACCCAACGCGAGGTTTAAAATCTAAAAGAAAATTGAAAAGGAAAATTCATATTTCCTAAGGTCTAAGTGGAAAAAACCCGTAAGTTCTATAGGGTTCCTAAGAGGTCTAGGAATAGCTATTTAAGGAGTCCTTAGGATGAAGGAAATAACATCAAGTGAGAAGGAGCTCATTTGATCAAGGGGGTGAAGAGAGATGTAGTCCTAAAGAGGCCATGATCATTATCATGTTTAGCATTCATTAAGATGCCTCGGTATTATTTGGCATGGTTTAATATTAAAGTTATTTGAGATCAGTTACTGAAACCATATAATATTAAATTATTTATTCTATGGTATGGGATTCTACTGAATCTTTTAACCATAGTAAGCATGTGATTTTGGTGTAATAATAAAATTGGAATTATGTTGATACTAATGGATAACATAAGGTTGTCAAGTAAATATTCACCATCCAAATGGGAATATTTATGCGATGGAAGATTCCATGAAAAAAAAGAGGCATACTTTGAACAAATTATTATAGTATATTTTCCAATGTGAATTTTCCAATGGGACCTCCAGGAAATCCATGCCTAGTTGAGCAGGATGTGTTCTATTATTATTAGAACCCCATAAACCCCTCTTTGAGTGTTGGATGGGAAGGCCTGCTAATAAGTGAGAACCTGGGCTAGATCAAAAAATAATGGAGAAAGGTGGTTATAGTAAGGGAGAGAAATGAAACATAGAATAAAAGAAAAAATCATGTACCAATAGTTGCTCCATGAAAAAATATTCTAATGATATTTACCAAAGGTAGTTTCCTGATGAGTATTTATCTTGTTAGTGCTATGTGGGGATGGGATATATGCAATAGGAACATGAAGGCAGAGAGAAAAGAGGTACAATGAGGCATATATGGGAATCATAAGTCTCTTTACACAAATAAAAGTAAGGATGGGTAAGAGTGAAAAAGATACAAGAAATTCTACACAACTTAAGACTTGCAAAAAAGAGACATGAAATTGGGAGGAGTGGACTAGATAATAGATGGGGTTCCATTGCTTTGCTTCAGAAATTTCAAAATCACAACCTTCATTTTGATAACACTTTCATACATCATTATATCCTACAAGTGTCCACATTACACATATTTTTATAGACTATTTGATATTTGTAAGTTGGATGGTGATTTACCAGAGTCCATGGGACTGTATATGTGGTCATTATAGCCATTTTTTGGCAAACATGACCTTATACATATAACATCATCATCATTATAATTTAATTTTCTATCATTTTTAAATTATCTAAAATACCAATTATATTAGAAGGTATTAAATAAAAAATTAGAATTTTAAGACGCAATAGAATCTAAGACTGAAAGATACCTAAAAAATAATAATGTTGGTTAGGAAAGGCTAGGTAAAGCAACACTCCTGAATGTAGAAGCTTCAACTTTTTCAGCACTTAACTAAGTTGAAAATATTGTGCTTAGAAGTTATAGAGAGTTCAAAAGCCATGTTCTAAAAATAGAAACTCCCTGCCTTTTCCCCTATAAAAAATACAAATACAGATTTCAATCATCCCAAATTCAGTGTCTATATTCAAGAACCATTGCCTCCTCTTTGGTCAAAGGTTTCTAGATTATCTTTTTTATTATGCACCCTCTTTAATTTTAAATCATAAAATGTTAAATTTATCCAAGTTTACACATATTTTAACAAATTGTAGGCATTCTTGATGCTCAATTTCATTGCTTGAAGATACGTGTTGACTGGACTTTACAGGTCATCCATGCAAAAATTGGCTCAGGACCATATTCAAAGGGTTTTCATAAGCATGGAGGTTCCTGTGCATGTAAGACAAATAGTAAAATACATATAAAATGGGAAGTAAAAATAGAAACATAAAGCATATTGCTATAAACTTGTAACATGCAAAGAACCTATAATCTAATGACACAAGAGCATTAATAGAAGATAAACATCCAATGTTTACAGTAGTGACTTGAAACATGCCATTGAATCTGCAAGTTGAAATCACTCCAACCTTTATATAATCCAAAGCATTGTTGTGTTTCTCCCTTATAACAGGGTTCATGAAGTTCGCTAGTTGGTTGCTCAATAAAAGATTAACCAACTTCCACGCTTTTGTCAAGAAGTTTGTTATGAAACTAGCTCCAAAAATGGAAGAAAAGAGAGATCAACGCCTTAGAAATAAGCCACTTCAAGGGGAAAACCTCCTTTACATTACATAAATAAAAAATTCTTGGATGATACAAATGAAAAAAATTCCTTCTATATATAGGAGTCCATGGGGTCACAATATAATCCTAGTCGACCTAGTAATAATAATGTAAAGGCACAATAATAAAACTATTGGGGTTACACGGGTATGAAAATAACCATAAGGGGGTTACACTAACAACAATAAGTGACTACACTAGTAATATAGGAAACTAACATGCCCCTCTCCTTCAAAAAAAAGTGTTTTCCTCGGCGCTTGAGTAGTTCTGGGTGCTTTTGTATAAAATTATCATCCTCCCATGTAGAATCTTCAGTGGGTAAGTTCTTCCACTTGATGAGATACTCTGAAATTGATTGATTTCGTAGTTGTCGAGTTGTTGTTTATGTGACCAAATGTTATAAAACCAACTCCAAAAACTGAAGAAAAGAGAGATAAACGCCTTAGAAATAAGCCACTTTGAGGGTGAAAACTCCTTTAGATTACATAAATGAGAAATCTTGGATGATACAAACAAAACCTCCTTCTATATATAGGAGTCCATGAGGTCAAAATATAATCCTAGCCAACCTAACAACAATAATATAAAGGCACAATAATAACAATATTGGGGTTATAGTGGTACAACAATAACAATAAGGGGGATACAACAACAACAATAAGGGACTACGTTAACATTATAGGGACGTAGAAAATTCCTTCAAACTTTTCAAAGGACTCTAGCACTCTTAATTCATTACCAATGCCCATTATATAATTTATACTGAATCTTTTGACATCGTCCCTCATAAGTGTCACCATGAGGCACTCTGATATGTGATTCAACACCCCCCCCCCCTTCCTTCCCACCTTCTCCAAAGCATCCAATGGTAATATTTGTTGTGTTGTAGAAATCAACGTCTCCAAGGAAATTTCCACCTCATTTAGATACTCACTGCTATTTTGTGGAACTTCATCTTGGTTCGAATTAGTTTTCTCATTTAGAAACATAAACTCATCCACCTTACACTTGACTAGCCTTAGCATTGCTTCATATGCAAAATCTTGAGAGTTCTTCGAGACAGTTCTAGCAGACAATGCAACATGTGGCCTTTCGGCCAAGCTCACAGGAATGCCACAAAATTTCACAGCCTGCTGCATAAAAAATTCACAAGCTCGCTCCAAAGCTGTCATATTGGCAGCAATATGCATGTCATGAGATACCCCGACAAAGAAATGTTGATTTATTTGAGTAAAGCCTCATTCATAACATTGATTAAAATCTTATCTACATACTTCTTCACAACATCATAGAAGTCTGTGTGACCTCCATAGGACAGATAGCTCACAGAATCCTCTATGAAGGACCTCACAATCCGACAACAATCAAGCACCATGGCAGAAAATGGTGCAACGGAAAGGAAGCATGATATCTGATGTTTGTAAATGGAAAGCTAAAACATTCATGTTGTACTAGTACTATTTTTTCATCACCATCTACTCATATTTTTCATTATTAAGGGCATCATTAATATGCTTTATACATTCATTTAGAAGAAATTCATGATATTTGTCTCTGTTCTTGTCCAAAATATCATGCAAAGTATCCACCTCATAGCCATATGTCATACGAGCTAGACTCACATAGTCATTGATTAGCGGAAGATGGCTTGCAAGAGATACCTTCTGATCAAAGATACCTTTTGATAACAAGTCATAAATGTGTTTTCATTGTTCCATATATACTCGCATATATGTACATGGTGATCATTGTTCGTGATAAAATAAAAGAAACATTCAAGATATAGGTGGGTCAGTTTTGTATTGAATTTATATTACATGTTTCTTAAACCTATCATTTGCAGCAAAAAAACGGTTCCCTTCACTTCTGATTGCAGGGTTCATGGATCCTCCAGTGGCATATATTCCCCATTGTTCGTAATCATTGTTCACCATATGTGCATAACCAAAACAGACCCTGGCACCCAAAACCAGAATAAAATTACTCCATGAAAAAAAAAACTTGATGCATTATCATGAGTAGCTGAACAGAAAGTTGAAATATGTGATTCTATTGATATTTTCTTGGGATGGGAAAAATGAGACCCTAAATTGAATTTTTACCTGGGCATGCGCTGACCTTAGCCTGGTCTAAAATGATTGAAAGTGACTGTAACTTTCATGGCCTTGTTTGCACTATAGATATCATCATTCCCTAACAACATGACCTTGTCATGGTAATTGAAATGGTTGTTGGATATAGTTATGGTGATGGAAGCAAGAGAAATCTATAAGACCATCGACACTGGTGTAGATACCGTTATGGTTAATATATATCTCATGATGAGCTGTACCAATGAGCCATACCAATTGACATACCCAAACTGACTAGGTTTGCAATGGTGAATGTTGAGTCCATGGATTATGACTTAATCACATTATAAAGAAATATGTAGGGCCTGTTGGAGATGAGGATGTTTCCACCTCTGCCTTCTATTGCCTTATGGATAGAATAATAAGCGAAATTTTAAGCATAATTTGAATGTCTCTGGAAAATACAATCCACAAATGACCTTTTATCAGCAAGCGATACACAAAACCTGATCCTCTAAAATATATCCCATATTTGCTATAGCTTATCCCACCATTTCCACCTAAGGAAGTGGAGATTAACCGTCCAACCATCCTCAAGACATGGTCTTCGACTTTGAAAAACCTAGCGATCTGAGAAAAGTTAACTGATGTGATTCTAAAAAATGTTGCAATGATGATATTTTCAAATCTGAATTAAGCTGCAGCTGGTGATTTATCTGGTAGTAATCCTGGAACTTGTCTTCGAGCCCAAGACAAGTATGGATATCATGTTCCCTACAAACTTGAGTGATTTCAAATTTTAAAAAAGATAAGAAACATCTTTCACATCCTCTGTGTCTAAATCATATACATATTCCCTTACAACGGACCTGCTCTGTTCCTATGCCTGCTTTTTTCTGGCCTCGAAGCTCCTCTTCCCTTTGTCGAGATCAAGAGGCTTTCCTGATTGCCAATTGATCAATTTATTTAGCAGTACTCCTAATCTTCACCATTCAATCATTGAATTCCTTGTTCACTATTTTATTGATGTGGGATTGGATTTCAGCGATATTCTTTTCTAGCATTGGCTGAAGCGCTTTGGTTCTAATTCTTAGAAAGTAATCTCTTTATATCAAGTATAAAGTTTTCAATGCGGGGTGGTAGCATGGTAGCATTTAACACACAAATCCATGGCTTGTGCATAGATTTTTGATGACTGGATCTCTTATTTTAAGTTATTCTTAAATGCATAAGATTGTAGAAGCTCTTCAACTTTAGCAAGAAGAGAATTACCCACTTGTTGAAGTTGGTAATTCTCATTGGCCATCCCATTTTTAACTCATCTGCATTTACTGATACCCCAGAGAGCTCATCCTCTGCATCGATGAAATCCTCATAATGAAATTTAAATAAGTACTCTATTTCAACCTCTTTTTTCTTGACAAAATATTTGAGTAGTTGCAATAGGGATTCTGGCTTCCCAACCTCAAATAATTTTCTAATGATTGACCCAAATCCCCTCCATTACCGATTATAGAGGCTAAGGCCAATTATCCCCCTTTTCACCCCTATTCCCTACCAAGCTTCTTCTCTCGGTGGTTTTACTATGCATTTTATCTTACATGCATAATCTTAATCCTGAAAAGGGTCAAATGGTCATCGATTATTGTTTAGAAAAATCAATAGCTTCCCATTAAAAACCGCAAAGATCCCTCGCCCTCATATCTTAATGGGTTAATTGATCATCGAAACGCCGAACATCCCTCACCCTTATATCTGAATGGGTTAATTGATCATCAATGTCGGTTCATAAAATTCAATAATTTTCTGTTAAAAACCCCAAACATCATTCCACCTTGTAGCTAAATGGAAAATATATGAAAAAATCCCAAAAAAATAATTCTTTCATTAGATATATTTCATTCAAAGTTTCAAACCTTATATTAATGAATTTGTAATGAATGAAACCACATTCTATCATCAATGAGGTGACAGAAATTAACTACTACTTACCTAGATCTCCATTTGGGTAGATATTTTTTTTACTGACCCAACAAGATAAAGTATCGAATACACATAATTCAAACTCAAAACCTGCCACATCCACCTGTTTTTTAACCAGTGTATGAGATTTCACTGGCCATTCCACCAAATACCCCTATTCCTCCCCTCTATGGTTTACCTACCTGGCATGCTCAAAAATTTGGTCGTTTGAAGGTTTGGTTTTGGTTAAGAATCCATGATCATTGTGGTTGCTTGGCCGGTAAAAAAATAAAAATGCTACTCCTTAATACGGCTTAAGAAAACACTTATTTTTGGGGAGAGAATCATGATGATTTATAAATAACCCAAGAAATGGAAAATAGAGTATTTTTAATTATTTTCTCTTTGATATTGAATGAGAACGTAACAATATATATCACAAAATTTCCTCTATGTAATTATTTTAGAATCAGTGGATTTACATGATTATTTAATGATATGATTTTTTGGAAAAGCATCATCCATTTGTTGCTTTTTTTTGGTTATAATTTTGAAAAGAAATGATATATTATAATATTATAACGATATTATAGGTTCAAATTTAAATTTTTCCAGTATGTATATCTCGAATTTTTTTAAATATTATATTATTTTTCTTTTATATAGAAATTTGGTTTGTAGCTTAACAGTAACTTTAAATTAGATTATTGTTATTAGTTAATTAATTATGTAAAGCTTTTGAGGATTGACTTAAGTGTATATGTTTGAAAAGGTTAAGTTAATTTTGCAACTTGTATTTTATTTAAGTTAATTTTAAATGTGTCAACCATTTTATTTATTTGTATTTTTTGATCCTAGTGGAAAGTGTTTGTTAGACTTTTTTCTTCTTTCATTTTAAAAACTACAAACTAAACTAGATTATCACTTGGTTGCATTGAGATCCACTTACTAAGTTCAAGATCAAATTTGGTCTTGGAGTGAATGAAGTTATATTAGGTGGTTATTTTCCTAACCCTTTGAGTTTACTCAATATCAAATTTGGTCTTGGAGTGAATGAATTTATTTTCATGTGGCTCTTTTCCTAACGCCTTGAATTTACATACTAACATATAACGCTAGGTTCCAAGAGGTTTTTTTTTTTTGGTAGTTTAGACTAATCTTAATCACCCACAGATTTTGAACCAACGACCTTGTAGACAGAGTGCCTTAATATTGCACCCCATCACCGATTGCTCTACACCATGTGGGCTGGTTCTAGGAGGTTAGAGTATGTGTTTACAAGATATAAACTTAAATCTATATACATGTTTTCTTTAAAAAAAAATTATACATCATTTTCTGATGGTTATTTGGGCTTCTCGAATTAGGGTTGAATTTAGATGGGGACATGAAGTTATAAATTATATTTTCATCAATCATATTAGAGTTTTTCTAGTACCTTAAGGTGGCCATAAGAATCTTTAAATATAAATGTTAAATTTATTGCTGTAGAAAGTTTTAATATGTGGTTATGTTACAAATTGAGACACACTTTTAAGTTTTTTTTTTAAGTTTTGGCACGTGTTTATTTTACAAACCCAAACACACTCTCAAATTATTTTTTAGGAAAATATTATTGGCTGGGCTTTATTCACATCGATGTTCATCCATCATCTTGAAGTTTCCATACATAATTACAATGACTAACATAAATGACAGATTTGTATTATTATAGTACTTCTAATGTGTTCGTATTTTTGTTCCTAGAATAAATTAGTCAGTGATATTCCCAATTTTCCATCAGATAATTGGAATATTAGAGTTCTTAATTTTCTTAATTAATTAAGTAAATAAAAGGGTGGAGGGCCCCACAAACCCCATAGATGAATAAAATCCACTTTTTATGTGTGTATGTGGATGTTTTAGAGTTAGATTTGCATTATGGAGTAGTGGAGCAACTTCTTAAAGGAAGGAAGAGCTGAGATCATGCCACCTTTATGATAGATCATGGAGATCATCGAGGAAGTCAAATGAGATCATGGTGCATTCAAGGTAAGATCATATATCACTAATGATGAGATAATGGAGGAATTTGTGGATCTAATTCACACATGATGGAGAGAGTGGGAATTAAATGAAGAGATGGTGGAGAACATGGAGAGACAACGCAATATTCATGGAGGCTAGTCGATACATGTGCAGCACAATTATGAGGTGGGCTAGGACTATGGAAGTCTTACAAAGTATATAGGGGAGATGAAAGCAAAAATATAAGGAATGATTTAGATTATTATTTATGATCTATTTAAATCTATATTTTTCATATAACATTTCTATGCACACTTATGTTGTTTAGCTAAGTCTGATGTGCTATTTAGCACATGGATAATTCCGAGAAGAAATCCCACCCTTACCCATGGGGGACTTCGAGTGCCTAATCTGGGAAGGTTTCTTTGAGCTTCCATACATCATCAGGAATTGGTGCCACATTCAACCACTCTCATATGCACATTCAGTCTCAAGAATAACACATTCCTACTTGAGGGTTTGAGAGGTGGAGGTTGTTTCTAGCACTTCAGTTACGAAACCGGTGGAGGATTATTCCTTTCAAATTATTCTTCAACATTAGTATTCTTGGAGCAAAATATTCATATATGGAGTTTAAGAAAACATTTTATATCTCAATGCAATAGAAATTCCCTAAGGGATTGCACAATCGAGTCTTGTGTATCTATTAGAGGAGGGAATTTTCCAATATTTCAGCTGGAAATCCTATGAGGGACCATTCCTTCACCTTGGGAATACTATTACCATATTTCTTGAGATAGATTGAGGCATCTAGCATCAGGCTATTCAGCCTCCCTCTCTAACAACACAGTTTTACTCAAATGTTGTGTATTCAACTTCTGCATCTTTTGGAGGATGTTGGAGGAGCTAGATCTTGAGCTTCTAGCGTGAAGATCTAATGAAGGGATCAACCCTTAAAGAATTAAGTTGATTGTACATTATTGCAGCCATCATATATTCATCTCATGCTTTAAATATTCATAACTAGTAGTCATAGTTGCAGGGCCTAAGAGGGTGATTTTCCAAGATTGTCATATCTGGAAATCCTTTCTGGGTTATCTTGGGTATTCAACATAGAGCCCATATCTGAAATATTGAAATCATATGAGATCTGGAACTATCAGATCTAAAATTTTATATTGTGCTGATAATTGTAGTCTCTACATTTGCAATAGTGACAATGTAGTATTACTTCCAATAGTCCAATAGTTACACAGTCCCTCTTATGGGAGTATTTGAGGGTTATTCTAGGCCATCTCTTTGGCTTGAGTGTCTCATATTTTGAACATTGTTGTACTTGTATTCCAAATCCTATATAATAAAATGGCTTAGATATTCTAGAAATTTCTATGGTGTCTTTGGATTACTTTTTTACATTTATGCAGTTCTTATATTGTTTTTTGTATTACTGCATTCTCCCTTTTGGAATATTACAGTGGTATTAGAGCATGATTTTTGGCTAAGCTTATGGGAAATTCAGATTTTTCCTTAGTTATCTATAGATCTATGCAAGATATCTCCAAGGAGGTCAATCAATTGAAGAGATAAAGGAAAAATGAGGATACAAGAAGAGTTTAGAAAGAGGCAATTCCAAGCACTTCCTCTCAGCATGATAAGGAGTCAGAGAAGCAAAGAGCTTCACATCATTCTACTGGATCAAATTTCTTTGATAAGAGAGGGGAATGGTGTGAATATGAAGGAGACTTTGGGTATGAGACCCTAAGTAAATATCTATCCTAGTATAGAGCACAGCCTGGAGCACTCAAGGAGAATCTATCTCTCCAACAGTTCTTGCACCTCAAAGAAGAAAGGAGATCCCACAGCAACAATAGAAGAAATAGGCATAGATTATTGTTGCCTATATTTGATGGATCTTCTACAAACACACTAAGGGCTTGGAGGGAAGAATTTACTACCTTATTTCAGTTATATCTAGTAGTAGAAAGAGAGGTTGTCGAGATTGCAGCGCTACACCTAGCGGGTGAAGCAAGAGATTGGTGGTCCAGTCATTTGTTACACACGAAATTTTTTGCTTATGCAGATTTCATTCAAATATTGAAGAATAATTTTGGTATAAATAAACCATAGAAATCTCACATAGATAAATCTCCCATCATCGAGGAGATAATGCATGAAGAGCCAAAGGAATATGTCATCATTATCACTTAGGAGGAGGAGCCTCTACCACCACCACCAGTTGTAGATGTACTTACATTGGGAGGAGGAACACTTTCATCTTTGCAAGATGGTATTGATATCTTGATATTGGGAGCCCCATGCATGATTCATAAGATGCATGAGGAGGAGGAGGAAAATACCATCACTGGTACAGTAGAGGAGAGCTAGCCATCATCAGTACCGGGAGTTGGAGAGACCATTCAACTAGTTGGAGGAACTCTTCTCTGCAAGATGTTCCTGATATTCAACTTTTCCAAGGTTTTCATATACGTTCATCTCGTATTATTTCGGTACCTCATATTGAGATTTGTGAGACCATGCCATCAGGGAAAGTGCATAACAAAGGATTAGAGCACCTTTCTGATTCAGAGTAGAAAATTACCATTGCATAGAGTACCCTTGATTTGATCAAGGAGAAGATGTATAGCTATCCAAGTTTTTCATGGTTGAGTTACACCCAAAAATTTGTGTTGAAGTGTGGAGTTGTAGAATATGGGAGGAGCACAATCCTATTTATTACAGTGCCAGACTATGACTTAAACAATGTGTATGGCTAGGACATACTAGATGTATCACCATGAAAATCTACAACATTTTGACAGAGAAGTAGTGATGATATGAGGGCCCCATTATTCTTGGAGCATCCTGAATAAAACTTCACCCAAGTAGCACTAGAGGGACATATGATAGATGGTAGAAATGTTATGATGGAGAGTAATTTCCATTGTCAAGATGAGGTTTTATTGATGAGCACCTCATAGCTCAAAGAGGAATCTCTACCTACAGCATGCATGGAACCTTATGAGTGCTATTCGGCAATTAATGAGAGGATCTCATGAAGAGACCCAAAATGAGGTGCACTTCATAATCTCATGGAGTGCAAATATTATTAGATGGAGGAGGTTGGTATTCTACCTTGGGTGGATACCAAGAATTATCTTGGCATGATTCATCATTCACATTGGGATGAATGGATCCAGATGAGGAGCATGAGGTTGCCAACCTTCTTGAAGATATATGATACAATGCAGCAAGAAAGATGACTATTTTGGTTTCTTTTGGGTGAGTATGGATACTACCCAACAACTCACATTTGTGTGGTCCATGCCATGTATACCACTGATGAAATGAAACAACATTAGGAATGGCTAGGCTTGCTTCTTTTTGGTGAGTATGGATACTACCCAACAACTCACATATGTGTGGTCCATGCCATGTATATCAGTGATGACATGCAACACCAGTAGACATGGTTGCACTGGTTATTGATAAGAGAGTTTGGACATCTTATGATGTATCTTATGTTCATATATTTTCTTTTTTTTTGGATGTGTCTCATGTCTATAAATGTACATTTATTTGGGATGCATGTCATGTTCATGTATGTACTTGGGTTTGGGACATGGCATGACTCTCACATGATGTGGCATAAGGGAGCTTGTTTATATTGTTCTGATGTGACATACCACATGTCAATTAGTATGTTGTTGCTCCATGACTTGCATCATGATCATGTAAGATGACAACAAGAATCCTTATTTCTTTTGTTACTTTTGGGAGAGTATGGGCTGGTTTCTCCCTATACATTGCATGACATTGATGGAGGATGCAAACAAGAGGCCTTACTGCATTGGATTTTTCTCGTAGATTATGGTCATTCTACTTGTTATAATGATGATGTGATGGGGAAACAGGACGCATTGTTGCAGTGGATTCTCTTGAGAGAATATGGCCACTACATTTAGTAAAAGGATGATGTGGTCTGGCAGCAAGAGGCATTTTTGCGGTGGCTTCTTTTGAGAGAGTATGGCTCTCATATTTATATTGATTCTGATTTGTCATGGAAACAAGAGGAACTTCTGTGGTGGCTTCTATTGAGAGAGTATGGATCTCTTACTTGGCTTCATGATGATCTAGCATGGTAGGAGAAGGATTTTATGTAGTGGTTGTTATTGGGAGAATATGGTTTGACATTGTACATTTCCACCCATATGTCTCTACTTCTTGTTTTTCACTATGTTTATGTGATGCTTCGATCCCCACAAGCCGTATAGGTCTAATAATGAAAACATTAATAGATGCAATCTACTCTATATGACATGGGTTGGAGAGATAGTTCATGAGTTTGGAATTTCCACTTTGGGAAGAAACCAATTCATTTCATGTATCTAATGTATAGAGGAGATCATTGGACAACATATGGTTGTCAATTGGAGATTCATTGATGAGGAGACGCATCTAACTTTTCAGTTGGAAGCCATTCTAGAGATTCTATAGAGCCAGTTTTGGAGCTGGGAATGCATTACATATTGTGGAACATGGGGAGGCCATCCATATGAGGATGTCATTTGGAGGGAGGATGTTTTCTGGAGCATCCACTTTTATAGTTTCTTGAGGACAAGAAACTTTTTGGCGGGCATGACTGTAATATTCCCAATTTTCCATGAGATAATTGGAATATTAGAGTGGAGGGACCCAAAAACCCCATAGATGAATAAAATCCACTTTTGATGCATTTATGTGGATATTTTAGAGTTAGATCTACATTATGGAGTGGTGGAGCAACTTCTTAAATGAAGGAAGAGTGGAGATCATGCCACATTAATGATAGATCATGGACATCATGGAGGAAGTCAAATGAGATAATGGTGCATTCAAAGTAATATCATAGAGCATTAATGATGAGATAATGAAGGAAGTTGTGAATATAATGCACACATGATCGAGAGAGTGGGAATTAAATGCAGAGCTGGTGGAGAACATGGAGAGACACCACAGTCTTCATGGAGGCTAGTGGCCACATGTGCAGCGTAGTTATGAGGTGGGAGAGGGATATGGAAGGCTTACAAAGCATATAAGGGAGATGAAGGTAGAAATCAAAGGCAAGCTTTAGATTATTATTTCTAATATGTTCAGATATAGATTTTTCATGTGACATTTCTATGCACGCTTATGATGTTTATCTAAGTATGTAGTGTTGTGTAGCACACAGGTGTTTTCGAGCAGAAATCCCACCCTTACCCACGGGGTACTTTGAGTGCCTACTCTGGGAAGGTTTATTTGAGATGAAATACATCATCAAGAATTGGTGCAACATTTATCCACTCTCATATGGACATTTAGATCATGAATAATGCATTCCTGCTTGAGGGTTTGAGAGGTGAAGGTTTTTTCTAGCACTTCAGCTAGGAAATCGGTGGAGGATTCATCCTTTCACCTTGTTCTTTAAGATCGGTCTTCTAGGAGTAGAATATTCATATCCGAAATTTAGGCCAACATTTCATACGTCAATGCAGCAGTGATTCCCCAAGGGATTGCACAGTCCAGTCCTGTAGATCTATTGGAGGAGTGAAGTTTCCAGTATTTCAGCTTGAAATCCTATGAGGTACCATTCCTTCACCTTGGGAATATTGTTTCCATCATTCCTGAGCTAAATTGCAACATCTAACATCAGGCTATTGATCCTACCTCTTTAACAGTGCATTTTCACTCAGTTGTTGTGTATTCAGCAGCTGCATATTTTGGAGGAGGTTGGAAGATATAGGTCTTGAGCTTCTAGCTTGAGGATCTAGTGAAGAGATCAGCCCTTCAAGAATTGAGATAATTATACATTATCGCAACCATCATATCTTCAATTCATGCCTTAGATCTTCACACCCAATATTCATAGTTTCGGGGCCTAAGAGGGTGATTTTCCAAGATTTTGAGATCTGGAAATCATTTATGGATTATATTGGTTATTCATCATAGAACCTGGATCTGAAATCCTGGCATCATCTAAGCTCTAGAAGTACCAGATCTACAATTTTATATTTTTCTAGTAGTTGCAGTCCCAACATTTGCACCAATGACATCACATTATTCCTTCGATTAGTTCAGCAGTTACATAGTCCCTCTTATGGGATCATTTCAGGGTCATTCTAAGCCATCTCTTTAGCATGAATGTCTCATATTTTAAGCACTATTGTAATTTTATTCCACCTCCTATATAGTAAAATGGTTCATCCATTTTGTACATTTGTATGTTGTCTTTCGATTAGTTGTTTACATTGCTGCAATTCTTATATTGTGTTTTTGTATTACTACATTCTCCGTTTTGGCATATTACATAGTCATTCATGTTAGTGATTTTTAGTTGTATTACTTATTAATTAGTTGCATATTTTAGACTGGGACTAACTTAGTTGTTTATTCTAGTCATTTTCAGTTGTGCGACTTAATATTTCTCATTTTTGGTCATATTTCACCTGCAAAAGTTGTCGTGACTAATGTTTTTAGTCACCTAGTCACTAATTTCTCATTTTATACTAGTGTAACATGCAAGAGTTGACCAACCCATATTCCAAGATAACATTCTCAGGGAGTTATAAAAGGTACAAGGGTTAGTTGATCCCTCCTCAAAAATGGTCTTTATGTCATGATCTATGTCAAGGAAGGGTCTACCAAACCTTTATCTAGGATAATATTATTCCGGAGGTGGATCACATAAAAAATAGTGAAACACATCATCTAGGATAGTAATCTCAATGATGCAAATGAATAGGAATGGTCAACCAACCCTTCATCAAATATGGAACTTTGGTCATGATTCATGGAGATGAAGGATCAACCCACCTTCGCTCCATAATAGGATGATCAATGAGGTGGATCACGTGGAAGGGTTGATTCACCCTTATTTAAGGACAATATTCTTAAGGATGTGGAGAAAGTGTAAGTATTAGATTACCCTTCCTCCAATGTGATATCTACGTGATAATTGGTATTTTTTATTTGTTATTTTAGTGAGATTTCTTGATCTGATCAGTTAGTTTTAGAGATAGCGTATTAAGAAATTTCAACGAATGGAGACACATGGTAGTGCTATATGGTTTATATGTGGCCCCAGAAGTATGTGGAGGGATTCCAAGAAGTCAGAGGAGGAAGAAGAACCAGCAGATTAACCAAACCCCCAACCCAGATGCAGTAAGGATAGGTAAAAACAAGCAGGACCACAATAGGTTCGTTATTGTATAGGATGAGGAGGCATCGGAAGAAATGGTAGAAAACCAATATGCACCTAATCAAGACAAAGAAATGGGGGAGGAACATGTTCGAAATATTGTCATTGATGGAAAAGGAAGTAGCAAAGAAGGAGCATCTGAACAACAACAAGGCAAACAGGCAGGAAAGAGACCAGCAGAAAGAGCAAAGAAGTAGAGAGGAAGCAAGGCAGATAAGGAACTAAGGTAGCAAACAATGCAGAGAGAGTGAATAGAATTAGAATGCATAATTGAAGCAGAATTTTCCAGAGACAGAATAGGAGAAAAAGGACATCAAATAGAAAATAATAAGTGAATGGTAATCTGTAATAAGTAAGAAATCCATTGAAGGAATTAATGGTTGCAGAGATATGATGAATGTAGCGAAGATTATAATTGTGATGGACCATAGTACAGTGATTAATTTGCGGAATAAAGAACTTGAATGTGCAGTTAGAAGCATAAATGTGACAGGATAGAACTTTGAACATGCAATGGAAGGTTGATATATTATATATATCATAGCAGAATTGAAGACAGAGTGACATTGTGTTGTGTCGAGGTCGGAAGGCAGCAACCGGTGTAAAGAATGTATGTTAAAAGACTCAAACGAAATTGTGAACAAAGAGTTAAACTTACCAATGGAACTATAATAAAAGGCAAAACATTAAAGCGCAACTTAATTATAATAATACATTGAAAAGGCGACGGAACCCTGCGTGGAAGAGCGGAACCATGATTGAGTGAACAGTGAAGGCAGTTTATGGTTTTCATCGCACCGCCTATGCGGAGCAAGCGGTATTTCCTGGTTGAGGAGCGATTCCATAGAGTGCTCGACACGTGTCCCTATACGACTTCACAAAACCGCTTACCACTGTGCACCATTGCACATTATCATTTGACCCAGGGTGCCTAGCGATATCGATACAAGTCGTTGATCTGGGAAGGAGCCATCGAACAGTGGTCGTTTGATAAAGATGCACGAGGGTTAACCAATGTACGACAGGCCATCGTGCGCTATTGTTCACACATCTTCACCGAGCGATATCCATCCGAGCAAGTGAGGCGGCACAGCACGATTACAACCATCGGATGAAAACGATCATTAGCAATGGGCCCCAATTTTAAATAATATTGATTAAGCCGTCGATTATGCATGTGGGGCCAGATCCAAAGGTCTATTTTAAAAAGGCCATTTGATAAAAGCGCGGATTATTAATATTTAATTATCAAAGGGTGTGAATAATATTTATTTATCAAATTACACGAATTTGATAAATAAAATTCCAATAAAAGAAAGTAAAACCATCAGTGACATGTTAATATTACTTAACCTTGGCTATAGTATTATTAGGCAGAGAAAAAGATTACCTTTGAGACATTTTGTGCATGGAAGAACGAATATTGGATTTTCAATTTGGATTGGTTTGAATTTTAATATGAATACCATTGGTAGTTGGACGGTTTTGACTCATGGTTTTACTAAAGGAAAAAACTATATAAGGAGAAGACGATTATTGTACAAGGGTGTGCATCGTAAGGGTCGTGAATGAATAAATTTCTATAAGGAATATCTGTATGGGAAAACTCTGTTCTTAACTGATAAATCTGAAACTACGATGCACCCATGGATATAATGATCTGACGATGATGAATCTCTGGTTTGAAAGAAAGACGAAATCATGAAGAACTGGTGTGAGTGTACTGAATGAATAAATCTAGTGGCCTGCAAGGTATGTCATGTGGAAACTGGTGGATCCAGTATGAAAATTGATGAAACATGGTCCGCAGTTGTGCTGAGGGTCGAAGCCTTCAGTGAGGGGGTTGTAGCTCCCTTCCAGTGATAGCTGGTAAACGAGAATAGGGGGTTGTAGCTCCCTTCCAGGAAAGGATGGTAAATGAGAGAAGGTTGTAGCCTTCTGCATGTGGGTGCTTGCGTGCTGGTATAAGTCTGCACCAACATAAAATTGTAATAAGTTTTCTTTATAATAAATATTGAAGACTGAGATAATAGTAGCGGTGGTTTTCTCTCGAATTGGGTTTCCACCTTAAATCCTAATGTTCATATGTGTTGCTTATGTTTGATGGTTTGTTTTGTTATTTTTTCTCATGCTTACTACTTATCTGATGAATAAATGATCCAATGATCTAAGTAAAGACATAATAATATCTCTAGACATACAAATTGGATGCAGTAATGTAACATATGGTTTTAAGAGAAAGGAAAACTAAAAATTTTCAGTCAGCTCTAAATACTAATTCACCCCCCCCCCCCTCTCAGTATTTTTCCAAAAATTGGTATCAGAGCAGGTCCTTCTAAAAAAGCTTAGCTGCTAGAAGGAAGATCAAGCAAAATGAGTAATCAAGATGGAACAACATCTATCAGGCCTTCGTTATTTAATGGAAACAATTTAATTTTCTGGAAACAAGGATGAGATCCTATCTTTAGTCTTTTGGAGTAGATGGATGGGCAATTGTTGAAGGAGGATATCAATATCCAGCTGCAGTACCAACAGATTCGACGGAAAGAAATAATTATGAAACCAATCCAAAGGCAGTCAATGCTCTATTGGGAAGTCTGACTAAATCAGAATTTGTCAAAGTCATGCAGCTGAATACATCAAAGGCAATATGGGACAAAATCATTCTAAGCTATGAAGATGATACAAAGGTAAAAAGTGCTAAACTCAAAACTCTCAGAATTCAATATGAGAATCTAAAAATGGATAATGAGGAAATAATTGCAAAATTATTTTTACGTCTTGATGATATTGTAGACGATATGAGAAATCTAGGAGAAACTATAACCGAATCTACTCTGGTTGAGAAAATTTTAAGATCACTAATGACAAAATTTGAGTCAAAAGTTTTTTCTCTTGAAGAAAAGCAGAATCTTCAAAATCTTACTGTGGTGCAACTTCATGGCATACTAATTGCATATGAAATGAGAAGAGGAGGACCATATGAAGTCAAAGAAGCAGTCTTTATAACTTCTAGAAAAGGGAAGGAAGTACAAAAAATAGAAGGATCAGGATATATCTCAGAAGAAGATGAGATAAACTCTGTAAAGAAACTTCAACTTGGCATAGGAGGGTTCAGAGTAAGCTTCCTTTCAAATGTTTTGATTGTGGAAGAGTTGGTCATTATGCTGCTAAGTGTCCTCATAAAGAAACACATAAAAATGGGAAGGAAGTAGTAAGAAGGAATAAGAACCATTATAGCACTAGAAAAAGTTACTATACTCATGAAGACAGTGATGGGTTACCTGATAGTGAAGAAGAATGTGAACAAGATCTTAGACTTCTCATGGCATTTGAAAAACAATATAGAGAAGAAAAGGATACTTTTGTGGATGATCTAGAAGACAATGATTTTCTTGATGAAAACAGTCAACTCAAAATTTGCTTAGAAGAGAGTAAAATAATCATAGAAACTTTGAAAAATCAGCTTGAAGAAAAAGAGAAACACAATGAGAAATTAGAGTGTGAAGTAGTAAGTCTAAGAAAATAACTTGAGAAAGTAAAGACTCTGAATCTTAGATTTGCTAAAGGATCTGAAACCTTAGATGAGACTATCAAGGTACAACGTTCTCCCCTTATAAAGACAGGTCTTGGATATATTGGAGAATCTTCTCAGGCTTCAACACCAAATTATCTAGAAGTAGCTATTGCTGGTATACAACATCCTGCCACTTAGCAAGGGAATAAAGAATCTTTGCAGGAAAAGCATGATCATATGAACTCAAAGAACACTAACAGGAATATCTTTCAAAGAAACACCAATCAACAAGTAAATTCAAGAAGGAGATTTTATGATCGTATAAATTTCTTCCTCAATGGACAATGTTTCTCATGTCACAATTTTGGTCATAAAGTTGTTCAATGTGTAGCATATAAAACCATCATGACAAGAGAAGCAAGAAAGAAAAGGATTGATATTGAAACAAAGAATAATACCTATAAAAAATTTTCTCCTCTTCAAAATGAAGTTGAATGTGCTTATTGCAATAACTTGGCCATCAAGAATCTGAATGCAGGAGCAAAGCTCATCGAAAAGAACATGTTCCTTCAAGCTCCAAAGTATGGAAAAAGAAGGAATTACAGGTTGAAAATTTTGACATAGCGTTATTTGTAGAAGATGAAGAAAACCAATGGTACATTGATAGTGGATGCTCAAGACACATGACAGGTGTTAAAAACAAACTTCTTGCATATAGTGCTCTAGAAAAGGAAAAGGATGTTACATTTGGAAATGATACTCCTACGGTCATTAACGGAAAAGGGTCTATTTTTCTAAAATAAAAGGTGAAAGCTAATGAAGTCATGTATGTGGATGGATTAAAGCATAACCCGTTAAGTGTAAGTCAAATGTGTGATCAAGGAACTGAAATTGTCTTTAGTTCAAAATAATGTGTGCTACGTGATCTTGATACAGGTAAAGCAATTATAAAAGGAAAAAGAACTCCAAGCAACCTGTATGTATTAAAGAACTGCAAAGAACAATGTTACTTGAGTAAATCTTCAGAAAATTGGCTATGGCATAGAAGGTTGGGGCATCTGAGCGTCTCTCAAATCAACAAATCAAGCAGACTTAAAGCTATTCGTGATCTTCCCAATATTACTCTACCTGAAACTATCATATGCAAATCTTGCTAATTTGGTAAGCAAACCAGAGTACAATTTAATGCCAAGGAAGGATCATCAAGTAAGCCTCTTGAACTCATTCATACTGACATATGTGGACCTATGAGGAAAAATTCACCACATGGTGAAGAATACTATATCTTATTCATTGATGATTTCTCTAGAATGTGTTGGATTGGGCTGCTTAAACACAAAGATGAATAATTTGAGAAATTTCATATATTCAAAGAACTACTTGAGAATGAATTAGATCTAAAAATTAAGTGCCTCAGATCTGATCGAGGAGGAGAATATAAATCAGATGAATTCCTTTAATTTTGTGAACAACATGGCATAAAAATATAGTTTTCTGTAGCTGGCACTCCACAACAGAATGGCGTAGTAGAAAGAATGAACATAACAATTCAACAAATGGCTAGAGATATGCTTGATGATTCCGGAACACCTCACACATTTTGGGGAGAAGCAGCACATATAGCAGTAAATATTCTTAACAAGGCACATGTTCGTGTAAATAGTGATAAAACTCCATATGAACTCTGGTATGGTAATTCTCCCACTGTAAAGCATTTTAGAATTTTTTGAAGAAAATGTTTTATCAAAAATAATGATGAAAAACATGGCAAGTTTGAACCCAGAGCAGATGAAGGAATATTTCTCGATTACTCCTCTAGGAGTAGGGCATATAAATGTTACAACAAAATACTTTGGAAGTTTGTTGAATGTATAGATGTTGTTATTGATGAGTCTCCAGTAGCTCCAAAAGAAGAAAAACAAACAACAAATGAAGATGATGATGATGACATATATCCTTCTACATCAAATAGTAATGATACAAATAGTGAACCCGATGAAGAACCCGAAGATGATTTGTCTGAAAAGGCTCCATCCAGATATGTTCAAAAGAATCATCCCAGAATCTCAAGTTTTGGGAGAAAAGGGATCAGGTGTACAAACAAGAAGGACTCTTGTGGGATCTTCTAGCAATCTGGCATTTCTATCCACTATTGAACCTCACAATGTCAGTCAATATAGCAAAGATGAATGTTGGATTCAAGCCATGAATGAAGAGCTTGATCAAATTGAAAAGAATCACACTTGGGAATTAGTACCAAGACCTCATGACAAAAATGTGATTGGAACTAAATGGATATTCAAAAAAAAGTTAAATGAGAATGGGGATGTTATAAGAAATAAAGCTAGACTTGTTTGCAAGGGGTATGCTCAACAAGAAGGTATAGACTTTGAAGAAACTTTTGCTCCTGTAGCTAGACTTGAAGCCATAAGAATGTTTCTTGCTTTTTCAAGCTTCCAACAAATCAAAGCTTATCAAATGGATGTTAAATCTGCTTTTCTCAATGGCGATCTAGAAGAAGAAGTTTATATAGAACAACCAGAAGGATTCATTTTGGGAAATGATGAAAAACTTGTTTGTAGACTTAAAAAGGCTCTATATGGTCTCAAACAAGCTCCAAGGGCATGGTACTATCGTCTTGACAAATATATTCATCAACAAGGATTTTCAAAGGGGTCTGTTGATAGCAACTTATGCACAAAAACTGAAAATGACAAACTATTGATTGTGGTTGTATATGTTGATGATATCATTTTTGGAAGTAATGAAGAGTCTATGAGTCAGAAATTTGCTTCTGATATGTAGCAAGAATTTGAAATGTCTTTACTTGGGGAACTAAGATTCTTTCTTGGCTTGCAAGTGCAACAAGCAACAGATGGCATATTCTTATCACAAGAAAAATACCTCAAGCAAATCCTGAAGATGGCATGGAAGATTGCAAAACTGTAAGTACACCTATGATAATCGGATGTAGTCTTACTTCTAATGATGATTCCCCCATAGTGAATCAATCAGAATACAAATCTATGATAGGAATTTTACTTTATCTCACTAGGACAAGACCAGACATCATGCATGCAGTTGGGATTGTTGGACGTTTCCAAGCTAATCCAAAAGAGTCTCACCTTCAGGCTGTGAAAATAATATTCAAATATCTACAAGGAACTCAAGACTTTGGACTATGGTATCTAAAGAATTTTGATCTTACTCTTCATGCATACACTGATGCAGATTGGGCTGGAAGTGTTGATGATCAGAAAATCACTAGTGGTGGTGCATTCTATATGGGGCCCCGGTTAGTATCTTGGTTTAGCAAGAAGCAAAGCTCTATTGCCTTATCTATAACAGAAGCAGAATATGTGGCTGTCGCATCATGTTGCACTCAACTTCTCTGGATGATGCAATCCTTACAAGACTATCAAATCAAAATTTCACCTCCTATCTCCATTATGTGTGATAATACAAGTGCCATCAGTATCTCAAAGAATCCTGTTATGCATACCAAGACCAAGCACATTCCCATAAAATATCACTTCTTACGTGAACAAGTGCTTGAACAAAAAGTGAAATTGGAGTATGTTTCCTCCAAAAAACAAGTTGCTGATATATTTATGAAACCTCTACCCAGGGAAGTGGTCGAATATCTCAAACAGAAACTGGGAGTAGTCTCTGCCATGTAGAGGATCAGGTCTACTTAAATACATAAGATTAAATTGGTTGTGAGGTGCTGTTAGGCATCTCTGAATGCACAGGCTAAGGGGGAGCATTGGTCATATGAAAAGGATGAATTGTTGGTCATATTATGTTTGAAGATGTAGCGTGATCTTAGGGGGAGCATGGCATTGTCAGGTCAAAGGATCTTGATCAAACTCTTTTCCATTAATGTCAAAGAGGGAGGAAAAATAACAAAGGGCTTCTATAAGACCATCAGAGGAAGAGTATTGCCATCAATGCAAAAGGGGGAGATTTTTGGAAATATTGTTATTGATGGCAAAGGACGTAGCAAAGAAGGAGCATCTAAACAACAACAAGGAAAACAGTTAGCAAAGAGACCAACAGAAAGAGCAAAGAAGCAGAGAGGAAGCAAGGCAGATAAGGAACTAAGGCAGCAGACAACGCAGAGACAATGAATAGAAGTAGAATGCATAATTGAAGAAGAATTGTCCAGAGAAAGAGTAGGAGAAAAAGGAAATCGAATAGAAAAGAATAAGTGAATGGTAATCTGTGATAATTAAGAAATCCATTGAAGGAATTAATGGTTGCAGAGATATGATGAATGTAGCGAAGATTATAATTGTGATGGACCATAGTACAGTGATTAGCTTGTGGAATCAAGAACTTGAATGTGCAGTTAGAAGTGGAACTATGACAGGATAGAACTCCGAACATGCAATGGAAGGTTGATATATTATATATATCATAGCAGAATTGAAGACAGAGTGACATTGTGTCATGTCAAGGTCGGAAGGCAGCAACTGGTGTAAATAATGTATGTTAAAAGACTCAAATGAAATTGTGAACAAAGAGTTAAACTTAGCAATGGAACTGTAATAAAAGGAAAAACATTAAAGCAAAACTTAATTATAATAATACATTTAAAAGGTGACGGAACCCCACGTGGAAGAGCGGAACCATGACCGAGTGAACAGTGAAGGCGGTTTATGGTTTTGATCACACCGCCTATGCAGAGCAAGTGGTATTTCCTAGTTGAGGAGCGATTCCATAGAGTGCTCAACACGTGTCCCTGTACGACTTCACAAAACTGCTTACCACTGCACGCCATCGTGCGTTATCGTTCGACCCAGGATGCCCAGCGATATTTATACAAGCCGTTGATCTGGGAAGGAGCCATCGAACGGTGGTCGTTTGATAAAGATGCGTGAGGGTTAACCAATGTACGACGGGCCATCGTGCGTTATTGTTTGCACATCTTCACCGAGTGATATCTGTCTGATGAAGTGAGGCGGTACGACACGATTACAACCGTCAGATGAAAACGATCATTAGCAGTGGGCCCCAGTTTTAAATAATATTGATTAAGCCATCAATTATGCATGTGGGACCGGATCCAAAAGTCTATTTTAAAAATTTCATTTGATAAAAGCACGGATTATTAATATTGAATTATCAAAGGGTGTGAATAATATTTATCTATCGAATTCCACGAATTTGATAAATAAAATTCCAATAAAAGAAAGTAAAACCATCAGCGGCACGTTAATATTACTTAACCTTGGCTATAGTATTATTTGGTAGAGAAAAAGATTACCTTTGGGACATTTCGTGCATGGAAGAATGAAGATTGGATTTTCAATTTGGATTGGTTCAAATTTTAATATGAATACCATTGGTAGTTGGATGGTTTTGACTCATGGTTTTACTAAAGGAAAAAACTATATAAGGAGAAGACGATTATTGTACAAGGGTGCGCATCGTAAGGGTCGTGAATGAATAAATTTCTCTAAGGAATATCTATATGGGCAAACTCTGTTCTTAACTGATAAATATGAAACTACGATGCACCCATGGATATAATGATCTGACGATGATGAATCTCTGGTTTGAACGAAAAATGAAATCATGAAGAACTGGTGTGAGTGTACTGAGTGAATAAATCTGGTGGCCTGCAAGGTATGTCGTGTGGAAGCTGGTGGATCCAATATGAAAATTGATGAAATGTGGTCCGCAGTGGTGCTGAGGGTCGACGCCTTCAGTGAGGGGGTTGTAGCTCCCTTCTAGTGGTAGCTGGTAAACAAGAACAGGGGGTTGTAGCTGCCTTCTAGGAAAGGCTGGTAAACGAGAGAGGGTTGTAGTCTTCTGCAGGTGGGTGCCTGCGTGATGGTATAAGTCTGCGCCATCATAAAATTGTAAGAAGTTTTCTTTATAATAAATATTGAATATTGAGATAAGAGTAGCGGTGGTTTTCTCCCGAATTGGGTTTCCACCTTAAATCCTGGTGTTCATATGTGTTGCTTATGTTTGATGGTTTTTTCTGTTATTTCTGTTCATGCTTACTGCTTATTTGATGAATAAATGATACAATGATCTAAGTAAAGACATAATAAGATCTCTGGACATACAAGTTGGATGCAGTAATGTAACATATGGTTTTAAGAGAAAGGAAAACTAAAAATTTTCAGTCAGCTCTAAATACTGATTCACCCCCCCCTCTCAGTATTTTTCTAACAGAACAAGATAACGGAGACAAAATGGAAAAATAGAGGGAAAGGACAAACACCAAATGCAAGGCGGAAGCAGATATGCAAGAGAAAGAAACCATAGAAACAAGACAGGATTAGTAAAATAGGGAAATAGATAGGCATAAAGAGGATCTAAGTTATGAAGAGTAGGTTTTGCGTAGACTTGTGAAATAATGGAGACACCTTGATGAGAGGTTCATCCCCGAAACACAAAAACATCACTACAAAGATACATTCCAATAGTACAAAGCTAAACAATGAAATACAAGAACATACCAACTAGATTAGCTAGGAACCCAGAAGACCGAGGAATGAGATGAAGGGCCAACAAGGTAAGGTAGTAAGAGAAGGGGAATAAATAACCTCAACAAGACCATTCAGAGGATTGGTGAATCACTAGTTAACTTAAGGAAGGTAGTTCCACTTTTAGTGATCTTCTACCAACTTAACAAATCATTTAAATGATTACAACAACCTAAAATATTCGTGGCCTTAATAGTAAAAGAAAACAATTTTATTTGAACAAGTGGCTGAGGAAATACAAGGCCAACATTATGAGTATCCAAGAAACCAAGATCTCGAAAGCCAAGATCAAAGGGATAGTTCAAAATTTCAAGCTACCGTATGAAGTGATTTCACTCAAATCTAGAGGAAGTGCGAGAGGACTAGCCATTTTGTGGAACTTGGTGGAAGTCATGTTTAAGGATTGGTTAAGTCGTCCCCGAATGCTTACAGGGCACTTTAGACACATAATATCTAGTGATTGGGTTCTCCTTATTAAGGTTTATGGGCCTCATACCCCAGGGGAAGAAGAGGCATTCCTCCACAACCTGGCCAGTATGAGAAGAGAATGTTGGGAAGAATTATGGATAATAGGAGGGAAATTTAACATGATAACTTCCCTCGAAGAGAAGAAAGGAATAATTCACTGACAGGACCCCGATACAGATATGTTCAGGGACGCAATTTCGAAGCTCAAACTTGTGGACTTGCAATGGGACAAAGAAACCTTCACTTGTAACAATTTTAGAGGAGGTCAAAATCAGATTACATCCAAATTGGAAACATCCATTCTCCCAAGACATATACATGGAAACCTCCATTATCCAAGGAATGGAATCGAAACACTAGCCAGTAAGACTAGAAATCGACCTCAAAATAAGACCAATAAATAAGCCCTTTATGATTGAAGCATTTTGGCTCTAAGACCCTAAGATGTCGTGGAAACTCGAAGAATGGTGGTAGCAAAACGAAGTGGCAAGAAGAAATATCGAAACCTTTATGGTGATAATATTCAGGTTTGGTATCAGATCTCTTCCCACTAAATACTTGGGCATGCCCCTTGCTGAAAGCTCTTTCAAAATTACTTGTCAGAGTCATCTTAAGCAAAATATTCAAACAAGCTCAACAATTGGAATTTTAGAGCCCTCAATATGGCTTCCCACACCATCCGTCTTAAACTCATCCTGCAATCCATCCCCATTCACTAGCTCTGTCGAGTGGGCCTGCCCAAAATAATCTCCAGCGAAATGGAGGAAATATTCAAGAAATTCCTTTGGGGAGGGGCCCAACAGTTCAAAAAATTTTCCTTGGTAACATGGTCAAACCTCATCAAACCTAATATGGAAGGGAGAATAGGCCTCAGAGACCGTTTATTCTCAACCTGGTATTGTGGGTGAAATTATGGTGGAGATAGGTAGAGCGAGGAAGAGACTATGGAAGAGTATATGGACAAGGAAATACAACATTCCCAACTGTAATGAGGATATTTAAAGATATCAGAACCCAACTAAAGGATCAACCATATGAAATATAGAAGCCCAAAACAAAGATCTTATTTTGAAACATTTATTCTAGGAAATAAGGAATGGAAAAATAACCCTCTTTTGGAATTAATCCTAGAAAGAGAGGGGAAAATTACTCCCTAGAGAGGAGTTGAGAGAATGGTTCACTTATGCTATGAACAACAATTGTAAAATGGTAGACCAATACTAGAGGGAAGATACCGTTAATGGTGGATGGATAAGATGGAAAACATGACAAATTGGCCAATTGTGCTGAATTTAGATCAATGACTCTATTTCAAGAAGGAACTACACTTGAGAAGATTCACCTTCCAAGAAGGTTCAGACACCTTGAGATGGGGCTACACTATGAAAGGATAATTTACATTCAAGGAATCTTACAGGAGAAAAGGAGGATGGGGGAAAGATAATCAACATTAAAACTGGAGGAAAATTTGGGGAGGGAAGTGGTGGCAAAAGGTGACCTACTTCATCTAGTTGATGTGTAGAGGCAGAATATTGACCTAGGATAAGCTGACGAAAAGAGGCTTTGACGGGCCCATGATTTGATGTTTATGTGGAGATAAGGGTGAAACACTGGAACACCTCCTCAACTCCATTCAATATGTGGAGAGAAAATGGATAAAAGTGGAAGTGTTGTTTGGCAGGATAGATCGTGACCCGAACAACATAAAGGAGAATATCTTAATCCAGAGACAAGACTTATACTCCAGCTTGGTCCTTAACTAATCAAGGGCCCTTGTCATAGGGTTCACTATATGGGAAACATGGAAGGAAAGGAATCGACATATATTCAAAAACACCATCTTCGATGAAGAGATAGTCTGGGAAGGAATTTAGAACAACATAAGAGAATCCATCCTATCGAAGAAATGGATGCCATATGATTGGAAAGTGGCTCCTCAAGAAGTAAGAATTCTTTAGGGCCTTCAGCTAGCACCTAACATGGTCTCATCAGCTTCTTCGAAAGCTATCACTAACATATGGGACACCATCAAGATCTTCAAACCTCCTCCAGAAGGATTCATCAAACTCAACTTTGATGGAGCGTAGAAAGGAAATCCGAGGCAAGCAGAGGTTGGAGGGATTATTCGAGATCATCAAGGCACAACAAGATTCATATATGCTGACTCTTTTTCCTTTGCTAGCAAAAATTATGTGGAATTCATAAGAGTGCACCGAGGTCTCCTCTTGGAAACTAGGCTAGGATACAAAAATATGGTAATAGAAGGAGACTCTCAGCTAGTTACAAACACTCTAAATAAACTTTATCAAGGAATGAAGTGGGACAAAATCAACTGGAGATGGAATAATACTTCGCACTTGCAGGTATTAGAGGATATAATCAAGAAATTTTATTATATCATTATCATGCATGTAAGGAGGGAAGGAAACAAAGCAACTGACTTCCTGGAAAATTGTGGTTGCTCTCACCTGAATGAACCTATTGAATTAAGCAGACCTCCTAATCTCAAGGAAGAAATATGGATCAAGATTCATTGCATCATAAAGCAGGACAGGTTTGAGGGCAAAGCTCACCCACAGTTCTCAGACTCAGCTCCCCGATCAAGGTGTAACAAAGAAGATCAACCCGCCCATTATTTATAATGGTAGTGGTCTTGGGGTTGAAGCCCACCACCTTCCACATGAGTGGCAAGGACATCAAGTTGTACTGTCGCATGCATCATGAGGTTAGGTGGCAGGAAAGAGGCCTATGAATGGAGCTTAAAAAAAGGTGGAGGAAGGCATTGGGGTTCAGTTATGACAACGGTCTTTGTTGCAGGAGTGACAGTGGGATAAAAAACCTCAACTTCACTTCCAACATGGAAAAACTCAGGTATGTGCTTGGTTTCCTCTCCCTTGTTCATGCCATGATTATGTTTCATGATTTGGGTTGGTTTCTATGGGAGCCTAAGGGGATTAAGCTAGACTGGTATAGTCTTTTGCTGGATAAGGGAGAGAGGAACCATTATGACTCTGGTTGGGTGAAGGTTGGGGTTCTTTTGGCTCTTTTCCTTTGTGTCGGAGTTGGAATCAGGCATGGCCTCAACATGCATCTGAGTGTGATTTTGTTGGGTAAGGGATGCCAACAAGAAGGAATGGTGAAGGGTCAGGAAAACCTTCTAGGGTATAGAGTTAAGGAGTAGTCATGGGCTATGTTTAGCTCATAGGCTTTGCTGCTTTATACCACCTTGAGCTACTTGGGCTCACTGCACATGAAAAATGGGAGAGGGAATTCCACCCAGGCCAAAGAAATGGGAATCAATGCCTCCTTTGTCAATTTCAAGGGTGGGAAGTATGACGAAAAAGAGGATACCAGAAGGGAGGTTAGGATATTGATGAAAGGTGGGAGCTCTTTTGGTTATTGGGATAATTGTTAGGGCGTGCGCGACTGTCAGGGACAGGGGGTGGAAGAAATTAAGTAGGGCATGAGGGCGATGGGTCCATAGAGGGACATGCATGGGAAAAATCCTTGGAAGACGCCCCCAGGTCACCTTTATTATGATAACTAGGATTCATGGAACTTTGATCATTTTCATTATATGGAATTATGCCTCCGTTTGATTATGCAGCTCACCTACCCATAAATCTAGTCAAATACTATGCAATGGCACGTTCCAAAAGTATTGTAGCTCATGACCATTTCAAGATCCTTACAGCTTGAGGTTGTGGCCAGAAGGATAAAGGGAAGGTAGTAAAATCCCAACCCAGCTCACCCCCAAGAAATATAAGAGGACGGAGGCCTACAATTGATGTGATCCAAGAGGCAGTGAAAGAATACCATCAAAACTCAATAGAGGAAACTCAAAAGTTGTGGAAAAATGGGAAGCTGACATAAATAGAAAAACAGAGAAAAATATGTATAATGAGGAATGGAGAGGTTTAATACTAGATCTGGGACAAAAAAAAGACATACCAACACAATTCAAGAAGACATTATATCTTTATTGGTCTATGAAGAGTATCCTTGGCAATGCCTTGGAGCAGATCTCTATGAGCCTAGTGACATTAGCCCAAGACTTCCAAGACTACAAGAGCGAGTTCAATAAGATCAATTTCCAAATGAGGAAATAGAAAGGGTGCATCCAGTGTATTGAATACCACCTCCCATGTATTTCCAAGCATTTTGAGCAGGATGGCACCTCGGTTCAGGATTTGGCACCAGTGGAGTCAGCTTTCATTCCAAAAGAGGCTGAATAGTTCATGATTGTTTTAATATGTCTTTTTTCCTAGTATTTATATGGGGCTAACATTTAAATTTCAAGTGCTGAGTAAATATGTTAGGAAATCTATGAAAAATTGTATATGTATGAGTATCTAGGCTTTATTTTCTTGGTATGACAAACACAAAACCTTATTTTGTTTCATGGCATACCACGCCATCAAGTGCCCAAGAGACTCATTTTCCCTCTTAGGGTTGGTTGAGACCACCAAACTGGTAAATCTAGTTGTTTGTTGTTTATAAAATGAATGAAAAAGGAGTCCTACCAAGCCTACCAAAAAATAAAACACTATAAAATGTATAAATTAATAACAATAAAAAATTCTAAAATTACATACATACATATATGTAATGACATAATAAAACATATACTAAGTATAATATAAAAATGCAAACCATACTATACCATGTGCAATACCATTGGCTTCTCAATGCCATGAGCCCATAAAACACTATCATTAAGTTGAAGCAAAATTTAATGGCACATGTACATATTATAGCTCTACCAAGCTATGTGCCTCCATCAAGCTCCATAGCACGATGGATCTATATAGTTTAATTGAGGGTTTTATTTAGTCCTAGATAGACCTTTTAAAAGCTTTATGGAGGGCTTAAAAAATACCCTCACAAAGATACATTTTCAACCTTCAAAACACAAGTTATTCCAAAAAAGAGTAACCCAACTCCATCGAATTCACCTTTATTTTATTTTAAAATGATAAAAAATATTTATCCTAATTGGATTATTCATAAAATAAATAATTATGTATGATGGTTTTGTGTATTTATTTTCTCATGAGAATAATATCAAATGTTGAAATTTGCAACAAGAAACAGTGAAATTGGCATCTAGAAACAACATGAAAACACACACAGTAGTGTGGGACCACAATTCATGTAGTGGTGGGTCCTAGGGATACATTAGTGTGGAATGAAATTTTTATAATGAATTGGAAATGTATCTAATTTAATTATCCCTTAATTAAACTGGACAATAAATTGTAATTTTATCTCATAATTAGTTGTAATAGTTAACTGAGTGTCATAGACTCAGTTAGTTTATTAATTTCGATTTTAGGGTGGTTAGTGAGGCATGCAGAGTAATTATATGTGTTTTAGAGTTCAAATTGTAGTTAGTGCATTAGTTTAATGGATAAGAAATTAGTTAACTCAATTAAGTGAGTTAACTTTAGTCTAAATAGTTGTAACTAATTGTTGCACTACTGAGAGATAAATTGAATTAAATCATATTTAATTCACATGTAGTCACCTATCATGTAACTGATGATTTACTATTAATAATTACATTGATGTCATTTTGATTGTGTTGATGGGAAGAAATGTCTGGCCAACAGTAAGGGATCTCCCTGGCAAAAGGTCTTGATTAGATTCTAAACCATTTGTGATAGGGATCCTGTCTAGGGTGTGGTTCTAGCTACTACCGAATACACCTTTTTCTTGGACATAAACGAGCCCTGCAGACCTATGAACACACAATTATTTATATGGTACAAGAAAAATGGTTGATGAGTCTCAATGAACATAAAACACTAAAAATAACAAGATGAGTTAAAGCACGCAGCCAAAGGAAATGTTGTTAGAAGCACATCATTAGATTCATCCTTGTAAAAGTTGTTCAAACCACAAAAGAGATATTTATTTATGGTTAGAGAACCCTTCACTTCCTTAAGCGGTCTCGAAGATGAGGTAAATGTTAGTAACAAAGTTGCTAACATCTCCTAAGAAAAAAACTAAACATCATTAACATATTTAGTGAGCTGAAATGTATAAATGGTGTAAGAATAAAACATTGATTAATTAATCATAAAGATATCATATGCATAAGAAAAAATATTCATAGTGTTAACACATTAGTCCTCATTAGATCCAAGAGTGGAATAAAAACAACTGTTTGTATTCATTATGAGAAAGGTTTAATCAATGCTATACAATTCTCTTTGCTCCTTTGGAGTCCCAAAAAAAAGATCCTTTACAATTTTCTGAAGGGAGTATTTATAGAAACAAATTGACCCTTAGGTATCCCTGACTTTTCACTTTCCTGACCGTTGACATACTCTACAAGTCAAGGGAATTTATGACTTGTGACCTCAGCTTTGAGTACGACTTGTGACACCTTGTATGTTGCGACCTGCGGCCTCTTCTGTTTGCTGCAATATGTGACTTGGCCATGGAAGCAGCTTGGTGATTACAAGATTAGGGACATCTACTTTTTGTTGTTCCTTGAGGTAACTTCACCATGCTCAACAATTTGCAGAAACTAGGGAGACCTCAGGAGTATCTCCTCTCAACCTTTGAAGGCACTCGACAACATTTGGGAACAAAGTGTCTCTCTTGATCTTGATCTGGTTCGACAGGGACGCCAGTTTGGTATAGATCCGAACTGGTGTCATGATGAATTGAACAAGGTTTTATTATGATGCCAGAAGGTCTTAAGAGGTGGTTGCTTGCCTTATGGGTTGTAGAAATTCTTGAATGTATTTGGTGACTTCTTCCCACGTTTTCTCTTCGCCCAGTGCACCAAGAGAAGGAATGTGATGTACTTTGGCCATTGAGTAAATTTCACTAATCAGATGTTCATATGCGAACATTAATTTCTCCAAACCTGTAATAAGTTTCTCTTTGGATTGTACCTTTATCTGGATTTGAGCCTTGTCATTTTTGGTGCCAATCCAATTTTTTCTAGTCAAGGTGTTTGGTGCTTATGAATACATGTTTGACCATTTTAGTATTATGTCCAAGGCAGTATAGGCTTCCTTTAGTTGTGTGTTCCTCCTATTGGTTTCTGTCTGTGCTTTCAGTAGCGGCGCAATGGTCTATTTTATTGTAAACAATTCTTCATATACTTGCTCCATGGTGGCTTCCAAAATGACTAGCTCCCTTTGAATAGTGAGTGGCACTTCATTAGTAGGGGCATTCTTAACCTAAAGCTATTGGATTTCTTCTTCTAGTGCCTTCTTTTCTTGTTCCAATTTAGCTGTCTTTTGTTTGGAGGCCTGTACTCTATTCTGCAGGGACAAAATTTCTCTACTTATTCTTCTTACATTCTCCTCTGTGGTTGCTGCAAAAGCGGTGCGAGCTGATGCAATCATAACTGGATTGGTCCTAGTATCCAAGACTATATCCTTTTCTGTTGTGGCTGTAAGGGGTGCAGTAGGGTTTCATGCTAAGAATATTCTCTTCTCCTAGATGATCTTGTGCATGAAATTGTATTAGCTTAGTCTTTTCAGATCAAACATTTCCTCATCTTGATCCTCGGAGGTACCCAATTCTGAGAGAGAGAAATGCACATTAGTTGTAGCAGTTTTCTAGGGCACCTCGATGTGTGGTAGCTCCATCTATTTCTCTATCTATGGAGGAGGCGTCTTACTGCCTTCGGCTTCCTTGGAGGAATCTTCCCTTGACTTCCGACTTTCTTCCTCCCTCCTCTTTCGCTCTTCTTGTTCTCTGTCTTGTTCTTTCTTTAGATGGTGCTTTGCTTCTACTTTATCTTGATCTTCCTTTAGCTGGTGCTCATCTTCTACTTTATATTGCTTTATCATTAGATGGAACTCATCTTCTGTCTTTTCTTCCTCTTCTTTCCTCCATTTTTCCTCTTCCCTTTTCTTGGGGGTTTATTCTGCCCACTTCTTTATTTATTCTTCCTTCGGTTGTTTATTTCGTTTATCCTCTTCTTCCTTTGCCTTCTCTTCAACCTCTTGTTGAGCTTCAACCTCCATTTCTCTTTGCTAGGTGGAAGAATTATGGCCCATATCGGTCCTTTTATTATTAGCTTTGGAAGACGAGGCTCCTCCTAGCGTGTGGATTCTTTCCTCTAAAGTTTGATTATCTTGATCTTCATGATCGAATGATTCCTCTTGAGAAGCCTCCCTATATTTTTTGTACTATTTCTTGATTCTATATTCAGCTGGGCATTTAGTATGCTGGTAACTCCATTTAAATTTGGCCTATTTTCAATGGGCGAGGATGATTCTCTCAGGATCATATGTTCGGTGTGTCACGGGAGGTAGAAAAAGTCCCTTCACTTGCTCAGCCTCAGCCTCTACTTCCTTGAAATATTTGACTCTGTAGGCACCAATAGTGAGCAGGAGAGTGGGCCATGGATTCTTTTTGCCCTTCGTGAGAACCTTTGAAAAACTGCCCGACATCTGGTAACATGTTTCTTGGAGGAGTAGCTTGTCGATGAAAAACTGGGGTAGTGTGTGGGGAGCCTTGAGCAACCTAAAGACTCGAATGAAAGTGCTATCCATGATAGGAAAAAAGTTGGCCACTCAGGTTATTGTCTCCATGGCTTGCCTAGACATGTATGAGGTGTCTTTGCCAAACATTTTTCCATAGAGTGCGGGGATGAAGCTGTGTGAGATTGACTCCATATATTTTTTATATTTGGAGTCCCATAACACCTGCAACTCCTTGTGAATTGGATTGTCATGCTTCGGAACCGAGTTATGTGCCCACCCATCATAATGGTACCTTGCACATACTGCATCTAAAATATAGGAGGCCACATAAAATTCTGATGTATTCCCTTCATCAGGCGTTAGTGCCGAAGATATGTTTAATTTGAGGGCTGCCACTATCACGTTGGCCAAGTTGAAGCAGGGGCCATATACGGTGACAATGTACATGAGAGAAACCCAAGTGTCATTGAAATTGGTGGCATCTGGGTGGCCATACATCCTACATAACATTGCCGCCACGATCTTGGAGAACTTCCTGAGACCCGCTATCTGATATTCCTGGTCCTTTTTAAACTTCAACTTTTCTGGGTCCTCCCACCATACCCTTAAGGTCTCGGGTATGGGAACTGCATGAGTGGTGGCCCATTCCTCAGTGAAGGTATTTTCTCTGGTGGGAAGTGCATAATACAATACTACATCCTGTCCCTTCATATTTGTGAATGATGTCCTGGAATGATACCGAATAACCCAGATCTTGGGGTCAACCTTTTGCAAGATCCATTTGATCAACTTTGCAGATGGGAATATAGGTAGATGGTCCCCTACATAGTGGACCTTCGATATCTTGATCTAAATATACACTTGCTGGTCTCAGAGGTCCTCTGGGAATTCAGGCTTTGTGAATTCTTGGTACACCTGATACCAACTCATACTATTCGCTCTAATGAATGCGCAAGTGGTATCTCCATGGATAGTGGGAGAGAAAGAGGTATTTCCCCTTCTGAGATTTCAATCTCAGGGCTTTTGTTCCTTTTCTGAACTACTAGAGGCCCGATATGGCTTGAGGCTCATGAGATGGATATGCACTCGAGCTGGGCTTTGAGGTTCCCTAGCATATTCATGAAACAATCCCACGATAAGACATATGCCATATTTATAAATACTTGGGCTACTTCTGTTACACCATTTTTTGGTCATCTAACCTATTATCGTTAAATGGACCCAAGTACACCATGTAAGACCAATATTACCCTAAGTAAAATTGCTTTCACTATGTTAAATAACTTAATAAACCACATTTATTAGGTTGTTTATGGTCCAAACAGGAAACCCCAAAAGGAAATATTAAACAAACCTTTATTTTTTTTATTTTCCTCATGGAATAATTAATTAAACCATAATTTAATTATTATTCCCAGTCATGTTTAACCCAAAAACAAAGAAATTAATTAGATAAACCTTTATTTATCTTATTATTTTCTAGGAATAATTATTTAAATCTTATTTAGATAATATTCCTTGTTAAATATGACCAAATCACCCACGAATAATTAAATAAATCATTATTTATTTGATTATCTTCCAACCACTTCCTTAAAAAGATAAATAAATCATTTATTCATTTATTTTTGACTAATCAAGGGATTTGACCCAAGTCAAATACCTTTTCCCTCCAACAAATATAATAAAATATTCCATAAAAGGTGGATCTAGATTTGGTTAACATTATTTTAATCATGCACCAAGATCTAGAATGACCCGATATTTTGTTATAAATAGGAGGGTTTTTCCCAGTATTCTTCCACATTTAGAAGAACCTCTAGAGTCCCATATCACTTCAGATCACTCTAGGGATGATACCCCTTATCGTTCCCTCATCTTACATCAACAACCCAGTCTCTTAAACATTATTGTTGACCAAACTATAGCTTTTCTACGAGAGCATCAATTCATTATCTCCAAATCCTCTTTTTGGGATAGTGACACCAGGTATGCCAACTCGGAAACTTAAAGTCCATTTGATCCCTATATGTAGTACCAAAAGAGATTGGTAATCCTCCATTTCCTTTCTCAAACTGCATAACCATAACAAGAACAAATGGCACACCACATCATTAAAATGTGTTTAGATTCCCCTTTTTATAAATACATTTTGGCATGACCACACCATGCTCGGGGGCACCCATGCCCCTCAACCATAACCCTCCTCACCTCGTTTTTGTAGAGGAGGTTGTCTTACCAATCGAGTGTGAAATACCTTCCCTTCATCTGGCTGTTGAACTTCTCCCTGACACCCAACCTCTAGAACAACGACTTATCCTTCTTGAGCGTGCCTCTGAAGTACGTCGTGTTGCATTGCAAACCATAGAAGTGGCCAAGAAACGCACCAAAGCTCAATATGACCAAAAAGTCCAGCCTCGTCCTTTTCAGGAAGGCGACCTTGTTCTAGTATATGACCAAGCCCATGATGTCCTTGGTCACGGGAAGTTCAACTCATTATGGCTAGACCCTTATGTCATCAATAAGGATCTTGGTAAGGGGGAATACTTTTTAGAGGACTTCGAAGGCAATCCTCTTCCTAATCCTCGCAATGCACTCTATCTTAAGAAATATTACCCTTAGCATTTCCCTTCTGAGATGCATGTTTTATTTTCTGTTAGATAGCCAGCATCATTTTTGTACTTTCATCCTTCGTCAGGACCTATTTTGTCCAAGAAGGGCCACTTCACCTCCACTTTAAATCGAATTTTCTCACTTACGACACTTGTACTCGGGGCACCACTTCGCCTCCATAATTGTCCATGTTCGTGTCGATTTTCGTCATGAGTTCCCACCTTGTACTCATGTTTTCATGGTCCCCCATTGGGCCTTTACTGTGTGGCAGCACCATCGAGTCACCGTTGTTTAGCGCATCCAAGTTGAGTCATCATCGCATTCATGGAGTCTATCCTGAGTCCCTTTGTACCCCGCCATAGCCCTCCATCCTTCATTGCTTGGTCTCTCTCTTGTGTCGCACATTATGACCTTCAGTCCCACTGTCCCCTATCCCTTATGATATTGTGTCAGTAGCTGCCATGTCATTCATGCCCTTTATGCTCTAACAAGGGAAGTCGTCCATTCGCCACTCAGTCTTTTCCATTTCCCTATCATCATTAGTGTCAGTCTGTCCGTCGCTCTACTATTTTCTCTCACGCCTTAGTTGAGGATTTCTCATTGCCTCACCTGTGGCAGACCTCCTTCTGTCGACATCAGCTCATTCATTCCAGAAGCCAGGTCTAGAGGGTGGTGTACCTTGGTTCCAGATTCCACTCTTGTTCGGTGCCCCGGATCAGGCAAAGGGATCTCTCATTTCCCTTTGACTTGATTGTTTCTCCAGCTCCTTTCAGCATGACCGAGATCTGTATACTTGATGGTTCAGTGATATAGCAGCAGCTCTTGATGATTCCCGGGTGTGTGTGAGATGTCTCAACCCTCATGAGGGGGTGGCCCTGCAGGTAGCCCCCCACATGCCCGGATGACCTCTTCCTTGCAGCCTTCGATGCAGCTCCAGATATTGGATGATGTTGGCCTTAGCCACTTGCAACGCCTCTTTGATTTGCATGTATCAATCGGATTTTGTGATCCCTTCCCCATTTACAGGGGGCATTTGGGTTGTATTTATCTCATGTGCTCAGATATTATTGTCCTAGTCCTGGCTGTTATCCCAGGCACAACATGTATGTGGGATTCCTCATTGTATTTTTCTCTGGCTCATGATTATGCCAGCTGTACTCTATCGTTCAGTCCCTTGTTTACTGGACACACTATTCTTTTGTACTTTGTCTCGGTGGGCATAGGTATGTCTCCCCCACCGCCTTCAGCACAAGTACCCTCTCATAAAAAGAGACTTGTTGCACCTGCAAGTCTCGTCTCCTCAGGGTCTAGTTCTTCAGCACACTATCTACCTTGCATTTCTCTCTCTGACTTCCCTTTGTTGTCTGGTGATTGAGTTCTTACAACGTACTTCGGTCATACGATTTGCTCCTAACACTCGCACGCTAGGGGGCAATCTGTTACACCATTTTTTGGTCATCTAACCTATTATCGTTAGATGGACCCAAGTACACCATGTAAGACCAATATTACCCTAAGTAAAATTTCCTTCACTATGTTAAATAACTTAATAAACCACATTTATTAGGTTGTTTATGGTCCAAATAGGAAACCCCAAAAGGAAATATTAAACAAACCTTTATTTGTTTGATTTTCCTCATGGAATAATTAATTAAACCATAATTTAATTATTATTCCCAGTCATGTTTAACCCAAAAACAAAGAAATTAATTAGATAAACCTTTATTTATCTTATTATTTTCTAGGAATAATTATTTAAATCTTATTTAGATAATATTCCTTGTTAAATATGATCAAATCACCCACAAATAATTAAATAAATCATTATTTATTTGATTATCCTTCAACCACTTCCTTAAAAAGATAAATAAATCATTTATTTATTTATTATTAACAAATAAAGGGATTTGACCCAAGTCAAATACTTTTTCCCTCCAACAAATATAATAAAATATTCCATAAAAGGTGGATCTAGATTTGGTTAAAATTATTTTAATCATGCACTAAGATCTAGAATGACCCATTATTTCGTTATAAATAGGATGGTTTTTTCTACCATTCTTCACCTTTTGTTGCCTATTAGATCACTCTGGATCTATACACTTGGTCACATTTTTTCACTATTTTTTGTATGAGCTCCCTTTGAGTTCCATTCTTTGTGTGGGTTTTCTACACCAACAAGAGAGAGAGATTTTAGATCTGAAGTGCTGAGGACTTCCAAGAACCCATCCCACTGAGGAGAATTGGATACGCCTTCTTGTTTTCCTCCTAGGTTCCCGATTAATACAAAAATTCTTTCAAAAATTGTTCTTGTCTTGTCTATTGGTATATGGAGCAAACCCTTATTTTTTCTGCTTAATATCTTTCCATGCATAGATCTAGTTTTTGCAGCTCTTTTATGTTCAAATAACCACAGATCTGAAGATATTGGCAGCCATTTTTGTTGTTAGGGCTATTATTTATGCATAGCTAAAGTGGTCCTTTTTCGTACAGTTCAACAAAGGATTCATACTAACAACTTCTATATTTTCTCAACTATTTTTCAAGAAAATGAATGAACCTACAACCTGGTGACCTTGCGACTGGGTCATTGGGTCACTAGGTCGTGTTGGTTGAAATTTTCACAGAAAAGTGACCTAGCGACTAGGTCACGAGGTCGCTGAGTCACGGAGTCGTACCAGTTTAGATTTTCACAGAAATGCAACCTAGCGACTTAGCAACTCATGACCAGGTCACGAGGTCACGGAGTCGTGAAGTCATGCCACTTGAGACTTTCACGGATATCTGACCTAGAGACCCTACGACTTACCAACCGAGTCACTAGATCGCAAGGTCGTGGAGTTGTGGGGTCGCTCTAGAGCTCAGTAGACTAGTTACATGTCAATGAAAGCTTTCCGCTGGCTTTTAAACAAAAGGGGAGGTAAGGCAAAATATCAAGTGGAAAGCATACATGAAACTCCTCAGTGTAAAGGGCTGGGGAGGGAACATGAAATAGAATGATGCAAGGGAAGATTCCTATAGGAGGTAAACAAGGAAGTCAAGCTGTGGGGAGGAGAAATCTTAGCAACATAATTCATGGGAGGCTTAAACAGAAGCTAGGATGAGTTTTAAATAGGCCAAGGTGAGGGTAATAGAGGAAAAAATAAAACAAAGGGAAACAAAAAGAGGATTACACAACTTACTTAGGAAAAATGCGCTCGGAGTGGCTTGTCAAAGGTGTTTTCTTTTTCTATCACACAGGTTGAATGCGACCTATGTGACCCTTCTATTTATAAAGGGGACGCACTTGCGGACAATAAATGAGGGTCACAAGGTCACAAATGAGTTGAGTTGATGAGAGATGTGACCTTGTGACTCTGCGACCTTGTGACCTGGCGATCTCAAGGTCACAAGGTCACAATTCTTTGGTTTCTAGATTATGTGCGACCTTGTGACTTTGTGACCTGAGGGGTCGCAAGGTCGCAAGATCGCAAGTTTTCTTTGACCATTTATGTGACTTTGTGACTTGAGATTTTGAAAGAGTGAAATTGGGCTAAAATCTATTTTTTGAAAAGGTTAGGGGCTCGAAAATTAAAAGGGAGAAATTTTGGAGGGTGTTGTAGCAGCCACAACAAATGGAGATTCACTGATAGGGCCCAAGATCTCTGCTAGTGCTTCATCTTGGGGGGGGGGGGGAGGGGGGGAGGCTCTTAGCATGCTGATCCTTTCACCTCGTGGGTCCCACTACTTTCATCCTCGGGCCTTGCATGTTTGCTCCACCTATCTACATGTCCCATGGTGCTGGTCCACCATGTTTTCATTCCTGGAGATCGGATGGAAAAGGTTGGAGTAACCTCAGTGACTTCCAAGATCCAGTATAGTTACTTTTTCCTCTTTGTGTTGCTCCAATTCCAATGAGCTTGGTGGTTCTAGTGGAGTCACTACCTAGGAGTCACAAACGTTGCTCCACTGCCACTGAGCCTGGTTAGTACCCCGGCAGAGTCGTCGTATCGCCTCTCTATGCAGGAAACCTTTATCAATCCTTTACCCTTTATTCATGTAATAATTTCACTTACTTAAATGTGCTCAGGGCACTTATTTGACTATGATCAAGGCACTTATTTGACTGTGGCAATTGTTTCTTTGGCATATGCGGAATCCTGACTTATTTTTCTTACAGGAGAGGTTCCTCCTGGTATATATGAGGAATTTTGGGTTTTCCTGGATATCCTTTCATTTCCTAAGGTCTACTCTATCACCTTTCCATCTAGTGACTGATTACACCAAAAATTTCTATTGTACAACAATCCCTTGGGCTAGCATACTAAGTAAGCTACTTGCGTGTGGTTCCTGGGACTTGGTCATGTTTCCCCATTGTGTGCATATTACAGGAAAGCTCACGCCAATTTTTTCGTTCCAAGGGTGATTCTTCGCCAGCATAGATTGCCGCACATCATGCCAATTGAGTAACTTATACATCTCTCATTCAACTTGAGATGCCAAAGGGAAAGGGCCAATGAGAACCTACTTCAAACAAGCGATTTATTGAAAAAATAAATAATTAAAAACAATATAAAACAAAGAAAAACTATGGAACAGGGTATGGTGATGGCCCCCTAGGGCTCTCAGGTGAAATAATTTTTAAATTTGTGCCCGTTTATTGGGAGGACCTCAATCCTCCCTTCAAGGGTCTGTAGCCTGTAAGTGTGTGAGCTAACCTTTTCTTTCATTTCGAAGGGATCTGTCCATAGGGTCTGGAATTTGGAGTGTTTCCCTTTATCCTTGTGAGCTTTTTCCCATTTGAGGACAAGGTCACCTACCTCAAAATAATTTTTCCCGGCAGACTTATTGTCAAACCATCGTTTTATTCGACTTTGGATGATGGTGAATTTTTCCTGGGTTTTTAGCGTTTCCTCCTCCAGCTTCAACAATGTGTCTATTCGAGCTTGTAAGGTAGGGCAAGGAGTGCCATGAGTTTCTTGAGATAATTGAAGGGCTAGGAGAGACAATTTGGGAGGAAGGATACCCTCTTTGCCGTACACAAGAAAAATGCGGAGGTGCCCAAAGATGATTTGGGTGTGACCCGATCAACCCATAGGGCGTTATGGAGTGCATTATGCCAATTTCGTTGTTGGGAAAGAAGAGTATTTTTGATGATGTAGATGAGGTTCTCATTGGTTGAATCGACTAACCCATTTCCTTGGGGGTAATATTTGGCAGAGTGTTTCAGCACTATACCGTTTTCTAGAGCAACATCATATAATTTAAATGATGAAAAATATGTTGCGTTATAAAAAACAAGGGAGTTTGGAATGCCAAAAATGGTCATGATGTGTTGATTGATGTAAGCTCTTGCCTCTTGATCATTGATTTGATGCAACTATATTGCTTCAACCCACCTTATGAAGTAGTCTGTAGATGTGAGGATGTATCTATGTTTTTGGAAGAGCGTGGCAAGATTTCCTCGATCACGTCAACCCCCACTGCTGAAAAGGTTCTGCCATGATGACGGACTGCAATGCGGCGGACGACCGTATTTCCCTATTGGTGCACTTTTGGCATTGTGGGAATTTCTAGACATAACCATGTGCATCTTTGAATAGAGTAGGCCAATAGAGATTGGCACACATAATCTTGTGAACAGTGGTGTCCCCTGCATAGTGCTCGCCCATTGGACCATCATGGAGTTCTGTAAAAAAATTATGTGCCTCATCATACTCCAAACAGTGTAGCAAAACTCCGTTGAGGTGTTTGTGGAACAACTTACCCTGCACTAGCTAGTAGGATGCAACTCTCAGTCTTATTGTATGTTTCTGCTGGGTGGTTAAAGTGGGGTCCATGATACCATGGCTCAAATATTTTTGAAGATCTATGTACCATGAGTAGGAATCCTATTAGGATATACTATCCATTTGATACATGTCGATTTCGTGTTCCCAACACACTTCTTCGTTGCCTTCCAATTCTGCGTCTTTCGCAGCCATCTGGCGTAGCCCTTAGCCCTTTATAGTATGTGTCGGCTTGAATTTGAAGTCATCCAGTTTCCTCGTCTCTCTCCTAGCTCTTCTTGTACCAAAAGTCAGTGAACAACTAGGTGAGGTACGAAAATTGTGACGTGACTCTTCAAAATATATGGCCTGAAGTTTTTGACCGCCTTGTACACTGTGTAAGCTTGCTTTTCAATATCTGGATAACTTAGCTTGGCACCTTGTAACCCAACGCTTATGAATGGTATGGGCCGCTCATCGTTGTTGCCATCTTTCTGAGTGACGACGGCTGTAAGAGATGAATATGAGGAAAAGGTGTACAAGATGAAGCCTTTGCTGAAATTTGAACTATGAAGGGCAGGTGCTTCTGCGATGGCCCACTTGACGTTATTGAACACTTCTTTCTTGGGAGAATTCCATTTGAATTTTTTGTTCTTCTTGTTCATACATGTTGGGCCGTTAATATGCCATTATTATTATCACTTTTGAACACTTATTCCACGCATTTCTACTATTCTTCATCATGTCATTTATTATAATTTATTATATAAATCCATTTTATGATGATTTATGCTTCTATGAATGAATATTATTTATTCTCCTTTATTTCTAATAAATTGATGATTATGCATGATTTTATCAATGATAGTTTTAATAAATCAGTTGTAACATTATTCACCATTTTTAGCCTCCAAGATAATTTCCAGATTGAATATTTGATCATTAAAAGTGCCAACTCAGAAATTCGCTGGAATAAGAAGTGACGGTTTTGCGGTTGAGATTTCGAGCAAATGAAGCAGAATCTGGAAAATCTCGAACATGGGTTTTGTCCACAACTGACCCAATTAACTTCCGTAAAGAACGGTTTGCCCAAATTCGGCTTGTACTGAGAGAAACGCAGGGTTCTTTGAGCATGATTTTCTCAGATTTGTTGTTGCGGCCGTCCTCCAAATCTCAGCTGCAAAGCCAAATTCGCCTTGTTCTTGTTGATCAAATGGTTAGAAGCAAACCAATTTTGTAATATAAATCATGTTATACTTATCTTTATTGTAACTTCTCTCTGATCTCTCTCTATTTAAATGAAAACAGAGATCAGAGATGGGGATGATTTGATGATGATTTGAGGATGATTTTGGGATGAAAAATGATGGAAAAATGATGAAGAATGATGGTGGATTATTCATGAGAGGATAGGGATTGTTGCATGCTGTAATTCTCAAGCCTTTGCTGTTGTAATGATTCCACAATTTGTTGATTAATACATGATTTGGGAGTTGCTGTTCATTCTTTTCATTCTGAAGTAACCCAGCAGCGTCCGCTGGCGGCTAAGGGCCCAGCCTCTGGTGGAGTACGCTGCTGCTGCTGTGTATCATATCTTTACAATTGCTGCCGTGTGATGGTTTGATTTCCTTTTCATTTCTTTAAATTTTTTTGTTCAGTAATCTTGTGTTTATGAACATTTCGCAAAATTGCTTTGTTATATTGAAATCATAATTGGATTGCGTGAGTGATAGAATTATTAATTATAACTTGAAATGTCCTGCTGATAATTCTGATCTAATGCTGCGCTATCTAATTAAGGCTATGGTTCATTTAATTACTGCTCAGTTATAATTGCAATGGTTGTTCAATTAAGTTACTATTCAATTATAACTACGATTACTGTTGCTTCAATAATTGTGATTAATGTTCATGCTGATAGGTTGCTGATTCAATTACATTTATAGTTGCTGTGTCTTTCTAATGACTTAGTTTTGCTGTTCGGTTCCATTTAAGATTGTTGTTTAATTCTAGTATTTTAGCATTGCTATTCCTTTCCATTAATAAATCATTTTTGTTAGATGAAGCTTTGCTGCTCATTTCTGTTGATTCATTGCAAGAGTGCTTTTAAAGAGTTTTCCTAGTTTACTTTCAATAGCAGCTTTAGTTCAATTTTGATTTCCTTTTAATGCTTTAAAGCAGGACTCTCAACTGTAGAGAACATTGGTTATTGCTTCCTCGTTCCCAGATTGATTGTCTTGTTCCGGTTTGATTTCAATTGCATCAATATCCATAGGAATGAGTTATTGCTACTGTATCCTCGATTGATGGTTGTTTGAGTGAATGATTTAGTTTAGAACATTTCAGTTTCTTGTTGTTCCAATTAGATTTTGTTTCCAGCTTTCATTTACTTTTTCATTTTAAGCACTATACTGCAAAACATTACTCTTGAGTAAATAGCCGCCTCAGACTGAGTACACTCTTGAAATAAAAAGTCGTCCCTGGGTTGATAATTAATGTGAAGGTAATTAGGAGTTAAAAAGACCCTTTTTATCGCTCCACATTTTGGCGCCGCTGCCGGGGAGAGTGTAGCCATTTCTAAAGAGTAGTGTGAATCTGATGAGTGCCTGCTAGGAGAGAATTGGGTATTAAAAACGGAAGGTAAGAACCTGCGTACGGAGCATGTAACAACCCTGCTCCCCCGCCCGCTTTCCGGCAGATTTGTTAATTTTTTGTGTAGAAATAGATGTTTGAATTTTTGTGTGAATGACTAGAAAAAATATAGAAATTAAAAAAAAAAAAACGAAACACATGATTTCACTCAAGTGGTGATGTAAGCACCACCCATTTCACTAACTAATTGAAAGGAACATTTGAAGAAGGAGCCTCGAAGAAACACATGAAAAACATCTTATATTATGGTAAGAAATGGCTCACGTTTCTACTTTTGAATTTCCTATCAAAGATCTAGGAGGAGTGACACAAATGCACATAATTCCCCCATCTTTACCAAATTTTCATGGTTTTGCAAATGAAGATCCAGATACATTCTTATTTGAGTTCGAAATACTTTGTAGAGGATATGATTATTGTACTAATGATCAAAGATTGAAAGTGTTTCCTCTTACTCTGAAAGGAGCAGCTCTCCGATGGTTCATGAGCCTAGGTGGGAATTGCATCCAATCATGGGAGGACATGAAGAACATATTCTTGAAGAAGTACCAAGACTATTGCAAATCCAATGAAGATATTTTCGGTATGATACAAGGGGAAGATGAAAGTTTGGAGGACTATGTAGATCGATTTCATTATAATCTTCAAAAATCAAAGCATAAGCATTTGGAAAAAGAGATCTTAAAAACACTCCTTCTTAAAGGAATCAAAGATGAATTTTTAGAACTCTTAAATCTGATAGGAAAAGGTGATGTTTTTCAATTATCATATGATAATGTTTGTGAGTTGTGCATAAGGTATTCAAGAGGAATCTCCAAGGCTGGTAAGAATTCTAGAGATGTTTGTTCTTTCTTTTCCAAATCTGCTACAAGAATAGGAGACATAAGAGCTGAAATCAATGATTTATTTGAAAATTTTAAAGTTGATTTTATTAGCACTCTAAGCTCAAAATTGGACGTTTTGCAGGTTCATAAAAATGAAGAATTTGATGAAGTGTTTTTCCCTCATGACCGAAAGGAGCAGCCCATAGATGGTTACTTTTCCTTATCTAGGATGGAAGTATCATATCAAAGAGGTGAGGAAGCCGCAACAAGGTCAAAACCATGGAAATCATGGCCTACAGATATGGTTCAAAACACTTCTTCTCCATTCTCTTACTTGCATAATCCATTATGGAATACTCATGTTCTAGGGCAGCCATGTCAATTTCAATATAACCACCAATCTTATCTACAAGTTTGGCATGGTTCACCTTATGATTGCATGACTACTCTCCCTCATCTCGTAGCACAAGCACATTCTCCATATTCTCCACCAGCTCTTTCACAACATCCTGCTTGCATATCAAATTTATCCACTCAACCCAACCAACCACATCATCACAATGCTCCATTCCATACACAATTTCCTGCTCAACTAATTCCACACCCTCACCACAATAAACCAGTACAACATGCTTACAATGTTGAACTCCAAAATTTACCCATCCTTCCCACCCATTCTATCTCACATGCACCAATGGAGAAAACTTACAATGAGATTCAGAATGTTTCAAATTCAAAAATTGTAGAAGCTATGGAAGAAAATGAGGTTTCTTTTAGTATGCATCAACAAGTCATTTTAAAAGCTCAAGAACTTCATGATATGATGGCTATGGGAAATCAAGAAAGTAAAGGATATATTGAAGATTGGTTTCATTCCATCACTTGTTTGCAGCATCACTCTATACTTCAACAATTTTTGACAACATCTTTTCAAGGGAAATTGGCTTCTCATACCCTAATTTTTATCAACATGCATTTTTCAAATTTGGGTATGTACATATTTGAAGCCTTATTTCGAAAATGGTTCCATTGGAAGTACTCCTATACATAGTCATATTCATATTTCAATCAAAGTAGGTTAGTGAAAAAATAAAATAAAATAAAATAAGAACATAAATAAATGCATTTTTTTTTTTTTTGTAAAAATAGTTGTTTTTTTTTGTTGCAACACGCTATCGAAATCAACATCGGTGATAAATATTTCAATTTATTTGTGTATGTAGATGAATCATAATAGCAATAATAAGTTCTACAAACACTCATTTTTCATTTTTATCACTAATTTGAAAAAATGCTTGAATATCATTTTTTTGGCTTGCGGGCTTGATGAACTTTCTGGAAAAACAGTCGGGACAGTCATGTTTTGAGAGACCAAAAGTGAATATTTTTAAAACCTGTTTCTACCCTAGGTAGCCCTTGATGTCTACTTTCTAACCCAATTTGAATCAGTCAATTTGGATTTGAAACGAAAAAGTTAGAACAAAAACATTGACCGGATGTCTAGTGGGCAGCTCAGGAACAGAGTTGGGACAGTCAGTTTTTGGAGGCCTAAATGTTTGAATTTTTAAAACCTGTTACTATGGTAGATTCCCCTATGAATCAAGTTTACAATGCAATTGGAATCACTCATTTTTGATATTGTATGGGGAATTTATGATCAAAATACTGACTGTCTATCGTAAATCAGCACCCTTAAAACTATGTCTTTCCGGCTGTTCCTTACAGTATTTGACCTATCAATTCTTCTTGTCTTGAAAACCTGTTTCTATTGGAAATAAATAAATGAATCTAATTTCATTTCCAATTTGAATCATTCGAATCCGACATCAAACGAAAACGTTACGCTTAAAACATTAACTGTTGATCTGAGCTGGGTAATTGAAAATGACTATGTTATGCAGGTTGTTCTAACTAAAATTGACATATCATATCATTGAATTTCTAAAACCTGTTGCTACTAGAGATAAAAATTTGAATTAGCTCTCATTTGGCTTTGGAATCACTCAATTTCGATGAAAAACAAAGAAGTTGTGATTAAAACACTGCTGGATAGTATGGTCGACCACTGCTCTCCCGCAGGTCACAAATAAATTTGACTTTGTTATTTTCTCGAAGGATTTGTTATATAGAGTAACTACTTGTTGTTTTTTGCATCATTCTTGGATTAGGGGAGCTCGATCACCTCTCTTTCTCCATGATTTAATGTTTTATTGCAGGTAGACACTCGCTTTTTTGCAGGTCCTGGGAAAATAAAGAAGGTCAATTTATGGACAAGTGATTCTTGAAAAAAAATTTAACGAAACAAAGGAATTTCGTCTAAGTCATTACCCAACGGATTCATAATAGAAGAAATGAAGAATTGATTTCGATTTGAAGATTCATGTCTTGTCACTGCTGCCAAAACATTCTTAAAAAAGATCATTTTTTTTTACATAATATCATAGCTGTTGTAACTTAATTTACATATTGTTTTTAAATAAAATGTTGTTTCTTTTCTAATTTCTCTTATATTTTGCGTTTCAGGTGTTGCTTCATTCAAAGTGTAACTCATCCTCAGCATCAATGCTGTGAACAGCGAATTTGTTTTTTTTGCATGTTTGCATTTTATGATTGTCCATTTTGCTGTTCCTTTCCGAATGGAACAACACTTCTGCACTTTCACGTTTTGCTGTTCCTTTTCGAATGGAACAGCACTTCTGCACTTTTCATTTTTGCTATTCCTTTTCCAAAGGAACGGCACTTGCATTTCTGCTGTTCCTTTTTCAAAGGAACGACACTTTTAGTTTTTGCTGTTCTTTTTTCCAAATGAACGACATTTGCATTTTCACATTTTTTTTAAGTGTATTTTTGCTTTTTGGTGTGCATTTCCTTTGCTGTTCCCTACACGGAACACCACTTTTTGAGTGTTTTTGTTGTTCCTTCAAAAGAGCAACCCTTTGGGAGTATTTTTGAGAGCAACCTTTTCTTCCTCTTGTGGGACTATTCCTAGTTCATCTCAACCACATTTTACTGATTCCCCTTCATGGCATGAAGTACACTATTTTTATAAGGACAAGAATTATGGATTCTATTGAAGCGAGTTAATATCATTCACGTTATGATCTTTAACAGGACAGCTCTTTGATGATAGATTATTTTCAAAAGGGACACAATTATTTATATACTACTTTACTGCATTGTTTTCTGTTGAACATGATATTGATTGATCATCTTAATACCATGCCGGTTCCACCCTTCTGGATTATAATCTTCTCTGTCTGTAATAAATGAGATTATGGGTATATTTTTCTATTGACATGTTCAACTTCTTCCACCATCCCTTCTCTTAAGGAGTACTGAGCCTCCCTCTTTTTATCATAAAAATGTGTAATAATAACAAAATTTTGTTCACAGATGGAGGATAGGGGGTCTCATTACGAGCCAACCTACCATGTTCATAAGGTTGTAAGAAAGTGACATTCCCATTATGGCCACCACACCAGGGTTATGATCCATTGGATAGTCAAATTATCCTTGGAACAAGAGGTCTCATCACGAGCCGGCCTGATCACTTTTGCTACATCCCAATGAATGGCAGTGTGGTTATCTGGTTACCACGCCAGCACACTGGTCTCTTCTGTAAGAACAGCACTGAAACTCTCTAGTTATAAATTGAGGATTCTGGCTCATATGGGTTAAAAAGCAACCCTGCCGAGGCTAGGGACGCCTGCTGGCAGCAGCGGCTCTGCTTATGGTATTGAAGTTATATCTTATCGTCAATTATTATTATAATACCCTTTTCTTATTTTTTCTTTTTATCAGAGAATTTATTTCCTTAACTTTTTCCCTGTTTTGAACCTTTATGCATGAGAAATTGTTTTATGATCAATCGCATCATTTTCAGCTAGCATACTATCAGTAAAGCATCTTTTTGGCATATTGTTGTTCTTTTTATCTTTTTCATCACCTATCATCAATTCAAAGCGTCCTATCTCTTATTCATAACTATCTTTACACACTCTGCTCTCATTATAACCATAACTCCCGCTATCCTATCATTGATATGTGTACTTTGCTTTATTTACTGCAATATTGTTCATTCCCTTGCCTTGCTCTCAACACAACACCTCTCATACGCTTTATGGTCATGGAATTCCTTTTCCAGTTGGAGGGGGAATGTATGCATTATGGGATAGCATGCGATATGATTACTACACTCTGCCATAACTTGTTGATTTGACAAAAGTTTTTCTGACTGAAAGTTTTGCATGCATCTTATCTATTTCTATTCAAAACTAACACTATGGATTCAAGAACATTGTATGCAAAATAGTGTTTTGTTTACAGGAGAACAACAAGTATGGGCAGAATTCTATTCACAGCATGACCACACTATTGCAACTAACAGAAGAGGCTCGAGCAACTCGCGAACGTGCACAATTCTTCCGACATGATGTGCTTGCCTGGATTCTACCTTTTGCATCACTTTCAGCACCAACTCTGCCTACATTAGCTTCAACACCTGCCAGTACATATATGTCATTCCACATTTTTGGAAGTAAAACTTGAGGTAAAATCGCATAATTTTCTGATTTATTACGAATTTAGGAGAATTTCAAAAATGTCCATTTTGAGCATTATTTATCATCCTTCAGTCCACATCTGTACCACTTCCCATTTTTTTTTTCAGCGGCATATCATCTTTCAGTTTGGGGGGAGTGTTGCTTTCATTCATTTCTTTCTTATGACTATGCCATTCATATTCTTTATCATCCATTGCTATTCTTATTCATTCTCAACACCTCCCTTATTCCATGTTGTTTAACACCAAGCATAGAATTCAACAGCTGGTAGCAACCACCTCTATTTGTTTTCTAGCATCGCATGAGGGCATGCTAATTTTTCAGAGAGGGGGAGGAATTGCTACACATGATGGATGTTTTCTATTTTCTTTCTCATTTAAGGCATACAATTTCAGTGTAGAAATTGATTTCCATAATATTTTTAAAACTATGAACTCAATTCTTGTGATTTTTGGAAAACACAGACGTATCATTAATACAAACCCGGACAATTTCAAGATAAATTGGTTCATAAAATTTCGGAAATCATGCACTCTCAGCTACAGTCATTTTGTTTATATCTCATGATCCATGCATCAAAACAGTCTGATTTTTGGATCATAAAGGCATTCATATATTATAAATTTACTTGCCAAATTTCAACAAAAGCTGGTTTGTAGTTTTTTGAGAAAATGGTTAATGAAGTTTGTTGTTACTTATATCATATTTTGTTGCAACTTCATATATACATATAGTTGAATGTCAATATAAAAATTGTTATGCCTTCATCAAGATTACTAAAAGTGAATATTCATTAATTAAGGAAGAACTCATTTGTTCTATCCATTTCATGAGCTGAGATGAACATATTTTTTATTGCTTGGTTAACACATGGGTTTTTGTCTTTGGGTTGCATGAGGACATGCAATATATTCAGTTTTCGTTGCATGAGGACATGCAACATATTGAGTGTGGGGGTATGTTGGGCCGTTAATATGCCATTATTATTATCACTTTTGAACACTACTATTCTTCATCATGTCATTTATTATAATTTATTATATAAATCCATTTTATGATGATTTATGCTTCTATGAATGAATATTATTTATTCTCCTTTATTTCTAATAAATTGATGATTATGCATGATTTTATCAATGATAGTTTTAATAAATCATTTGTAACATTATTCACCATTTTTAGCCTCCAAGATAATTTCCAGATTGATGATTTGATCATTAAAAGTGCCAACTCAGAAATTTGCTAGAATAAGAAGTGACGGTTTTACGGTTGAGATTTCGAGCAAATGAAGCAGAATCTAGAAAATCCAGAACATGGGTTTTGTCCAGAACGGACCCAACTAACTTTAGCAAAGAACAGTTTGCCCAAATTCGGCTTGTACTGAGAGAAACGCAGGGTTCTTTGAGCATGATTTTCTCAGATTTATTGTTGCGGCCGTCCTCCAAATCTCAGCTGCAAAGCCAAATTCGCCTTGTTCTTGTTGATCAAATGGTTAGAAGAAAACCAATTTTGTAATAGAAATCATGTTATACTTATCTTTATTGTAACTTCTCTCTGATCTCTCTCTATTTAAATGAAAACAGAGATCAGAGATGGGGATGATTTGGGGATGATTTGGGGATGAAAAATGATGGAAAAATGATGAAGAATGGTGGTGGATTATTCATGATAGGATAGGGATTGTTGCATGCTGTAATTCTCAAGCCTTTTCTGTTGTAATGATTCCACAATTTGCTGATTAATACATGATTTGGGAGTTGCTGTTCATTCTTTTCATTCTGAAGTAACCCAGCAGCGTCCGCTGGCGGCTAAGGGCCCAGCCTCTGGTGGAGTACGTTGCTGCTGCTGTGTATCATATATTTACAATTGCTTCCGTGTGATGGTTTGATTTCCTTTTCATTTCTTTAAATTGTTTTGTTCAGTAATCCTTTGTTTATGAACATTTCGCAGAATTTCTTTGTTATATTGAAATCATAATTGGATTGCGTGAGTGATAGAATTATTAATTATAACTTGAAATGTCCTGCTGATAATTCTGATCTAATGCTGCGCTATCTAATTAAGACTATGGTTCATTTAATTACTGCTCCGTTATAATCGCAATGGTTGTTCAATTAAGTTACTATTCAATTATAACTACGATTGTTGTTGCTTCAATAACTGTGATTAATGTTCATGCTGATAGGTTGCTGATTCAATTACATTTATAGTTGCTGTGTCTTTCTAATGACTTATTTTTGCTGTTCGGTTCCATTTAAGATTGTTGTTTAATTCTAGTATTTTAGCATTGCTATTCCTTTCAATTAATAAATAATTTTTGTTAGATGAAGCTTTGCTGTTCATTTCTGTTGATTCATTGCAAGAGTGCTTTTAAAGAGTTTTCCTAGTTTACTTTCAATAGCAGCTGTAGTTCAATTTCGATTTCCTTTTAATTGCTTTAAAGCAGGACTCTCAACTGTAGAGAACATTGGTTATTGCTTCCTCGTTCCCAGATTGATTGTCTTGTTCCGGTTTGATTTCAATTGCATCAATATCCAGAGGAATGAGTTATTGCTACTGTATCCTCGATTGATGGTTGTTTGAGTGAATGATTTAGTTTAGAACATTCCAGTTTCTTGTTGTTCCAATTAGATTTTGTTTTCAGCTTTCATTTACTTTTGCATTTTAAGCACTATACTGCAAAACATTACTCTTGAGTAAATAGCCGCCTCAGACTGAGTACACTCTTGAAATAAAAAGTCGTCCCTGGGTTGATAATTAATGTGAAGGTAATTAGGAGTTAAAAAGACCCTTTTTATCGCTCCACAATACCTTGCAATGGTTTCACTATTTGGGCAAAATCTGATATGAATTTTCGCACGAAGTTAATTTTCCCGAGGAAAGACTACATGGCCTTCTTGCCACTTGGGGGAGGGATGTGGGCAATGAATTTTTCACATTATGGATCCACTACTATGTCATCCTGGGTTATGATATGGCCAAAAATATTTCCTTCAAAAACGACGAAAATTATTTTCTTCGGGTTTAGTGAGATCCTGTATTTTCGGCACCTCTCAAAAATCTGCTTGAGGTGGTGCAAATGGTCACACCTACACTATGAAAATATGGTTATTTCGTCAATTTATATTACAACGCTTTTCCTTATGAGGCCTCGAAAGGCCATTTCCATGGCTCTATGGAAGGTTGCATGAGCATTGATCAAGCCAAAGGGCATGCATTTGAATGCGAAAGTCCACTGTTTAGTTCTGAATGTGGTTTTCAACTAGTCGGGTTCAACCACTAGTACTTGGTTATAATAGGAAAAACCATCCAATAAGGAGAAAATTTCTGATCTGGATATAGCTTGAATGATTTTCTCCATAGGGGGCACTGGGTAGTTGTCCTTTTCGGAAGCTCATTTTAAATTTTAGAAGTATACGCATAAACGGATCTTGCCAAATTTATTATGAACTGGGACCAAACACCCAGGTTCAATGCCGGACTTTGAAAATTATATGCACATCCAAGACTTTCTTTAGTTCCTTTTGGATCATCGGTTGTAAAGTGGGGTGTACTTTTCTCAGTTTTTGCTGGAACGGTTTCACTCTGGTGGGTTGCTTAGTTGTCGGATTAAACCTCTCAATATTAGTTATATATCTGGGAGTCGTAAACGTGATTTGTACTTCTTATTGCCTTAGCTTAATGGTAAGAGTATAAATATATTCCTTTGTAATGATAAAATAGATACTGGAATGAAACACACATTTGCTAGCAAATAAACAATATTGAAAATGAAACTTAGTTAACTAATTCCTGTTAAGAAAACTCCATACTGCAATTAAACTACAAAGAAATCCTCAATCATGTAACATTCTTGCACTCGCATTCTAATTTTTAAATATCCTATTATAACTTAAGAAAAACTAATCTATTAACTTTTCTCACTAACTTGAAACTAATAAGCAAAAAGATCACACATTATTCTAATGACAAACTCACACATTAAACTAACTAAAACTACTCTTCATAATAAATTCAAGATTCAAATTAACTATTTCTAAAATAAAACTACTGTTCTTTATATAAAATAACACTTTTCAAATATCCTATTAAAAATGGCATTGCAAATAATCAATGATAACCTTGAATTTAAAGATTTTAATCTAGGTGAAACAAATTATTCAAAAATGAGCTTACTATTCAAACCATGTAACTCAATAATGAAACGAAATCAATCTACCTACACAATTAAATCTACACTCAAACTTGCTCTTCTAAGGAAATGATTACACTATAAAAGAAAAAAGGATTCAAATTAAAAATAAATATGACTATTAAGCAAAGTTTCGCAATGCATATAAACAAATCGAATGAGCATTAAACCTACAAACATTCAAAGATATTATGTAATGCAAATCAAACTCTAACTCAAAGCATTAAATTATGTTCTCATTCCATATTCAAATTCGAACTATTAAAATATGTTCTAATTTCATATTTAAATTCAAAGTGTTAAAATATATTCTCATTACATAGTCAAATTAAAAGCACTGAAATATGTTCTAATTTCGATCGGTGAGATATCATTGTATTCATATGCTCCCCTTACATTATATTTAAGAGGAATAGAGCATAACGTTATATTATTGTTCTCAAACACCAGTTATGTAATGACTAATAATTCTTTAGTCAATTAATTTGTGCAATACGAATATGACTAAAATGCTTTGAGATTGAACCACACATTCACACAGAAACATGAAATATTATAATCGCACACATCTAATTAGCCTATGCTAATTGATCAAGCTTAAATCCAGAGGTGGTGGGCCCTCCCATGCCTGGAGTAAGCTGCTTACTACAACCAAGGAGAGATTCAAACAATAAAATATAGAATTCAAAGTGGATCATGGCAACAATGCTACTACTTAAGGATTGAAGGCGAATGTATATATTTTAAAAAACATTGAGAGATACATTACACAAATCAGGCACAACGATTCTAGTTTACACACATCAATCCCTCATTTCTCTGAAACTCGATACTAGTTCCACATCTCAGAAATTCAACTTCACATTTGAGAAATTAATTGATCCCAGTTTCCCTCTATCTAATTGATGGACTACCTAATTCCTAATTCTCTGCATCTGAGAAATTAAATTTTCTCTCCCCCTATCACAGTGTGCAGCCCCACATTTTATAGTAGTGGAGCAGCTCTAATTAAGAGTCAAATTTTTTCTAGGATACAAAATTATGATTTAGGTTAATATAGCTTGGGAAAAATCAGAACAAGAAGATATTCTCCCCAATTTTAGTTTGATTTGCGTCAATCCCAGCTTCTAGAAGAATATGATCTCATGCCTTGTTGAAAGAGAGAATGCAACTCTGGGGCATCGCACATCTGGAAATTCTTCAATCCGTCATCATCATCCTTCCCTCGATCTTCAACGTTCCAATGGTGTGAATAAAAGAAGCAATAACCTTCTATGTTTCATGATGTAGAAACATGCCACGTATCAACAACTTCCAATTCAATTCCATTGGATCAAAGAAAAATTATAATGCTTGGGTCTAATAGCTTAGTTCTCTTTCTGCATCCAAGCACCAGTATCTATAGAATAGGATGTATGAGTCTTGGCAAAAAATGTTATTGCACCCCTCGATGCGAATCTGGTCCATCAAATTGCCCAAATTGGAAAGCACAAAGCGTAAATAAATAAATGGTGACTCTACTCGTGAATTCATTTATATGATCGAACACAAATTATCTCTTTAGGTTGTCGATGCTTCTGAAGCAAACACTCTTAATAATATTTTAAACAACTATAATAACTTGACCACTGCTCTTCATCACTGTAAATATCATAAGAAACCAGGTTCTGAAAATTCCTTACATTTTGAATTTCCTCATATATGGAAAATGTGGATTAAATAATCAATTGGTGATCAATATAGGAAACTTTGTTTTCTTGAAGATGGATTCTCCAACGATATATAGAGACTTATTTGACTACTTCATTCATTTCAGAGTAGAAGAAAAAACTTGGAAAATTTGTTGTGATGTTCTTCAAATAGGGTAGAGTCATATTCTTTAACAAGGAAGGGTTTCGAAACAACAAGTTCTCTCCATTCTTCTCTATCAATCCTATCACCATGACGATAATTTTCATCTAAAAATGTCTTATCCAATATAGATTCATGAATTTCATTCATTAATTTCATGTCTGACTCACTCAGGAGGTCTACTATCATCTTCTTTACTTCTTCACGCTCAATGTAGCCCATTTGCCTCAAGTCATAAAACCTAAAGGCAAAATAAAGCTTGTCTTTGAGGGGTGCAGATGGATGGAAAATGCTAAGAGAGTGAAAAAACTCCCCAAATTCAATCACTCCATTGTGCTTCAAATCAAATAGATCAAAAATTATATCTAAAAAAAAGGTTCTCCTTCGATGTGCTTTTGAACAAATCTAGCTGGAATGCTTCCTTGTGTATCACACCATCATTAGTGACACAGCTACTTAATTTCTTAAATAGCTCATACAAGGCCTCCATTTGTCAATCAATTTCTATGCAAAATATGGTGACTTCAAATGAGTGTCGAAGTTTAGGAGATTATATGGTACCTAAATGACTTTGATTTCCCCATCTCCACCTGAATAAGTTATCCACCTTCATCACTTCCAACGTTGTAGAAATTTGTACAATCAACCACGCTTCTTTACTACACCTGCATCCTTATATCCTTAGTGTGAAAAATATTCTTGCAGTCCCGTGAACCTCGGATTGCCAGAAAATCCCATTATGTTCCTCCAACATGACGGTTTGATCCTTTAAAACCCATATTGGATTTTCTTCCAATCCAACGTATTAGCACTCCTATATGGACAATGGAAGGAGTTATTAAAAGGTAGAAGGGTAGAGTTCTTGTTCCCGGTAGAAAAATATATTATTTTCCATGAACGAGATGAAGGTTGGAAGCATGACTTAATAGTACAAATTTGAACTCCCCTGCCATCATGAAAACCTATTATTAATGATATTATTACTAAAAAAACTTATTCAATTTAATTAATAAGAATAATTAATAACTTTTGTCTCAAAATACCTCTAGTTAACAACATAATGGATAAATAATGATTAAAATGCTAGGTACGATTACAAAATTATCTGATAAAAATTGTAAAAACATGGAAAAAAAATGTAGTTCAACATCCCCCCCACGCTGAAATTCTTGCACGTCCCCATGCAAGCCAAAAATATAAGACGATGAAATAAGGTAGGGAAAATGTCAGCAAAGAGTTTAGCAAGTAAGGATGAAGATTCCTGATGTATTGTAATGCATTTCATTAACTCGCAACATCACTATTAAAATACCAGCTAAACCATGTGAAATGATAAAACAAGATTAGGTACCGAAAGTAGACATTATGGAGAAAAGCGTGTTGCACATACCTGGTTCCTTGTCCAAAATGAATTCCTTGTTTTGTTTCGACCCAAAGTCTTACGATGAAAATCAATTTTTTTTGAAAAAGTGCATTTTCAAAAGGAATAACACAAGATTCTTGCACCTATTATAAAAATCTCGTACTTAGGTCATGCATCATATATTTAGAGGCAATTAGAATCAATACACATTGATGGAAACCAGCACCTTGTGAGTAGTCATCATTGAGTAATTCGTCACTTTGAATACCATGAGAATTAAAGTGAGTTATGATCCCAATTAGCAACCTCTTTATTTGAACACTCTAAATTACGTTGTCATCTCGATTTAAAAACAAATTTCCTCTTAATCCAGTACAAATAATTACCTTCACTAAGGGTACCACATCTTTAAATATTCTCGATTTTCGAAAGATAGAACTCAAAGCATCATGTTCAAATTGTCTTAAAACCATTGCCCAAGAAAAATGATGAGTCTTAGGGAAAGAGAAGGATAACCAATAAAATCATAGTATGCAATTAAATTTAACACCGCAGACATGGCCCTGCTACCTGCAGGTGTCCATAACCTCGACAGGGATGTCTTTTACCCTAGCGAAATGTCAGTATCCCACTTACTAGATATAGATTCAGAGTTATCTTATTTGAATTTTTAGATGAAGGCCACTGTGGTAACCAGCTGATGGCAGTGCCACTCACAAGAAGTAACATGAATGAATAGGCTGCCTCGACATGAGACCTCCTGCCTTCCATATTTTTGGCTAAAAGCCATTACTCTCACTTGGTGACTAGAAGCAGTAATGTCATGCATGATAGGTATCATGATCATGGGAGGTCGGCTCATCATGAGACCTCCTATACTTCCCTAAATGTTTGCAAAATCTGATTATGATTAACCTTAAATGTTACTTAATAAGTGGGGAGACAGATCTACTCCTTAAGAGTACAAGATGGCATGAAAAGTTTGTAATGACTAATCATTGTTGGCTAATTCCTCTACCCTAAAGACTTGTTAAATATATCCCAGACAAGGACTAAAAGATTCTTTGAGTTAAGAATCCTAGTGTTCTCATGAATAGCTTATTATGATCTTAACAAGAGTGGTCCACCATAGGGGTTTTCCAATAGTACCTTCTAAGGGAAACTGAAAATATATATATGAGGACAAATTATTGGAGTGATTAATTATGGTTACTTTTTGCATAATCATGAGGCATTAGTGTGAATTGTACTCAATAAGATCTATCACAATGTATGATAACAAATAATTTGGATCAAAGGTAGTTTTAGCATGCGTTATTTAAAATTCAAAACCCTAATAGCATTATAAAAACTTTATTTATTTATTCTCCTACCCTACTATAAGAGGCGAAAGACTCCTTTTTAAGTATAGGAGTACTTCCACTGAAGCCACGTGCATAAAAAAGTGATGATTATACTAACACTTAGCTTTAGAGCATACAATTCAAGACATACGAAAGCATGAAAAATCAGTTTCTTCAATTGATATGGTACCAATAGTTTCCGAATGATGAGGAAATAAGATGGCTTGATGACTGCTTGAAACCAGGATTCAATGGAATCCACATATTTATGATTTTACAACTCATGTGAATCTTCCACAGTTTGATATTCACTCTATTGGAGGCATAAGGGACCAGGTGAAAGACAAAATATAAATCCCTCAAGTTCAGGCTCAAATATTTGATTTTCAAATTGAAAAGAATGGTTGAGAGAGATTCTATGGTTTTGAGTTTCCACAGCATTTTCAGAACAAGTTCCAATAAAATATTGCTCCTCTAGTTGTCTCTTAATTACATATTCCCAGGGTGAATCTTCTATGGTAACGGGGGAAGTTTCCAGATTCATTCATTTTCCCAACATGGAAGATGTAGCATTTTTTTCAACATGGGAATCAACAGAAAGAATAGGTGGCTCAAACTATTGTGCAACCTGATCTTTTAGATTAGGGTTTAGGATGTGGTTTGGGGTAGGGTTTTGGTTAAGGGTTGGACTATGATTTGAATTTGGATTGGGGTTAGGCTTTGAACTAGGGTTAGGGCTCGGTTTTAAATTAGGGCTAGGTTTAGGTCTAGGGTATGGACTAGGGTTAGGGTATGGATTAGGGTTTGAATTAGGACTAGGGTACGGATTAGGGCTAGGGTATGGATTAGGGTTTCAATTAGGACTAGGGTATGGATGAGGGTATGGATTAGGGTTAGGGTATGGTTGAAAATACTGTTGGGACTATGGAGGACGATAACTTGGTGGTGCGTTGGAAAGAAATTGCAGTTGTTGTTGGTGCTCATATGATTGAATTTGCATGGGATATTTCCCTACAGATAAAGATCCAAACAATTCTTGAGTCCATGGATATATCTGGCTCGAGGATGGGGGCCAAGGCGACGGCCACTGTGGCCATGAATTAGGATATTCAATTGGAGGAGGATCAGAAGTTTTCCATGAAATTCCAAGATTATAAACATGCAAAGGAACCTGCTTAGGAAAATAATCATTATTCCAAGTATCAAATGGTATTCGGTTTTGAGTTTTACCTGGCAGTTTATTCGATTCCTTACTTGATTCCCTAAGTACCTTTCGTAATCGTGGCAGTGATGGGAAATTTTTGGTTGCATGACCATCCTCAGAAATTTCGCAAACTTTTAGATCGCTAAGTGGACACTTTCCAAGGAAGTGTTTCTTTCGATAGTTGGCACATAGGGTAAGAAGTGGTTCTTCATTTTTCTTGCAAATCATCCAATTTTGAAATCAAAGATTTAAATATATTAAATTTATGTTCAAGCAAATTATTAAATATTGCACTTGTGAATTCTTCATCGGATGACTTGTCTGTCTCTGTAGAATCATGAAAAATCCTCATTGAAGTATTCCTCAAAATACCATTTTCTTGTCTTTAACAAGCCAACTGGTACATCTTGTCATTACATGGATTAGTGCACAAGGGTTCTTATAGTACCCTAAAAATGATATAACATTAGAATCTGAAGATGAATTTAAAATCTATTGTCTAAAATAAAACTCAACACACTTGCATGAAAGGAAAATGCCGAATCAAAGTACTATTTAATCTATTAAAAACAAGGCAATTTCGAAATTAAATGTCTAAATCTTGCTTCTACTTCTACACATAAAGGAAATAAAAGCTCAAGAGATACGCAAGATGGCCAGACTTTGGAGCAACCCCATAATAGTGGATGTGTGGAACTTCACTCACATCTTACCATACACTCTCCACCCTTTGACATCTTACAATATCCTTGAAACTTTGTAAGAAAATTTTACCTGAGCCAAAATACAACTCCCTAGAAATGGAGCCAAAATGGTGGGTTGCTTAATTGTCGGATTAAACCTTTCAATATTTATTATCAATCCGTGAGTCGTAAACGCGAGTTGTACTGCATATTAGCTCAGCTTAATGGTCAGATTATAAATATATTCCTTTGTAATGATAAAATAGATACTTGAATGAAACACACATTTCCTCGCGAATAAACAATCTTGAAAATGAAACTCACTAAAATAATTCCTATCAAGTAAACTCCATATTGTAGTTAAAATACAAAGCAATTCTCAATCATGTAACATTCTTTCACTCGCATTCTACTTTTTAAATCTCCTACGATAACTTAAAAAAAAACTAATCTATTAACTCTTCTCACCTTGAAACTAATAAACAAAAAGACCACACATTATTATAATGACAAACTCACACATTAAACTAACTAGAACTACTCTTCACAATAAATTCAAGTTTCAAATTAACTACTTCTAAAAGAAAACTACTTTTCTTTATATAAAATAACAATTTTAAAATATCCTATTAAAATAATCTATGATAACCTTCAATTTAAAGATGTTAATCCAGATGAAAAAAATTATTCAAAAACAAGCTTACCATTCAAACCATGTAATTCAATAATGAAACAAAATCACTCTACCTAAATCATTAAATCTACACTCAAACTTGCTCTTCTAAGGAAATGATTACACTATGAAAACAAAAAGGATTCAAATTAAAAATAAATCTAGATATTAAGAAAAGTCTCGCGATGCATATAAAAAAATTGAATGAGCATTAAACCTACAAACATTCAAATATATTATGTAATGCAAACCAAACTCTAACTCAAAGAATTCAATTATGTTCTCATTTCATATTCGAATTCAAACTATTAAAATATGTTCTAATTCCATATTCAAATTCGAATTCAAAGTATTAAAATATATTCTCATTACACAGTCAAATTCAAAGCACTGAAATATGTTCTAATTCCAATCAGTGAGAAATCATTATATTCATATGCTCGCATTACATTCTATTTAAGAGGAATAGAGCATAACGCTATATTATAGTTCTAAAATACTCGTTATGTAATGACTAATAATTCTTTAGTAAATTAATTTGCACAATACGAAGATGACTGAAATTCTTTGAGATTGAACTACACATTCACATAGAAACATGAAATATTAAAATCGTACACATATAATTAGCCTATGTTGATTAATCAAGCTTAACTCCAGAGGTGGTGGGCCCTCCCAAGCCTGGAGTAAGCTGCTTACTACAACCAAGGAGAGATTTAAAAAATCAAATACAAAATTCGAAGTGGATCATGGAGACAATCCTACTACTTATGGATTGAAGGAAAATTTATATATTTAAAACAACATTGAGAAATCTATTACATAAATCAGGCACAACGATTTTGGTTTACACATAGAAATTCCTCATTTCTCTACAACTCGATACTAGTTCCACATCTCAGAAATTTGACTTCACATTTGAGAAAGTAATTGATCCCAGCTTCCCTCTATCTAATTGATGGACTACCTAATTCCTAATTCTCTACATCTGAGAAATTAAATTTTCTCTCCCCCAATCATAGTGTGCAACCCCATGTTTTATAGTAGCAGAGCTACTCTAATTAAGAGTTTATTTTTTCCTAGGATACAAAATTAGGATTTAGGTTAATATAGCTTTGGAAAAATCAGAACGAGAAGATCATCTCCCCAATTTTAGTTTGATTTGGGTCGATCCCAACTTCTAGAATAATATGATCTCACGCCTTGCTGGAAGACACAATGCACATCTGGGGCATCGCACATCAGGAAATTCTTCAATCCGTCATCATCATCTTTCCCTCGATATTCAAAGTTCCATTGGCATGAATAAAAAAAGCAATAACATTCTATGTTTCATGATGTAGAAACATGCCACGTATGAACAACTTCCAATTTAATTCCATTCAATCAAAGAGATTTCTAAACCTCAGGTCTACTAGCCTAGTTCGTTTTCTGCATACAAGCACCAGTATCTTTGGAATAGGATGTATGAGTCCATTGGCAACAAATGTCAGTGCACCGCTCGATGTGAATCCGGTCCATAAAATTTCCCAAATTGGAAAGCGCGAAGCACAATGTAAATAAATACATGGTCACTCTACTCATGAATTCGTTTATATGATTGAATCCAAATTATCTCTTCAGGATATCGATGCTTTTGAAGAAAAAAATCTCGATAATATTTTCAACAACTATAATAACTTGACCACTGCTCTTCATCACTGTAACTATTGTAAGAAACCAGGTTCTGGAAATTCCTTTCATTTTGAATTGCCTCAGATAGGGAAAATGTGGATTAAATCATCAATTAGTGTTCAATATAGGAAACTTTGTTTTCTTTAAGAATAATTCTCTTGCGATATATAGAGACTTAGTTGACTACTTCATCCAGTTCAAAGTAGAAGAAAAAACTCGGAAAATCCATTGTGATGTTCTTCAAATAGGGTAGAGTCATATTCTTTAACAAAGAATGGTTTTGAAACAACAAGTTCTCTCCATTCTTGTCTATCAATCCTATAACCATGACAATAATATGCATCTGAAAATGTCTTATCCAATATAGCTTCAAGAATGTCATCTGTCGATTTTATGTCTGACTCACTCAGGAGGGCTACTATCATATGCTTTACTTCTTCACACTAAATGTAGCCTGTTTTCCTCAAGTCATAAATCCTAAAGGAAAAAACAATCTTCTCTTCGAGGGGTGCAGATTGATGGAAAATTCTAAGAGAGCAAACAAACTCCCCAAATTCAATCACTCCATTGTGCTTCAAATTAAATAGATCAAAATTTTGTGACAGAGCTACTTAATTTCTTACATAGCTAATACAAGGCCTCCATTTTCTGATCAATGTCTATGAAAAATACGATGCCTTCGAATGAGTGTTGAAGTTTAGGAGATTATATGGCACCTAAATGACTTTGTTTTCCCCATCTTCACCTGAATAAGCTCTCCATCTCATCACTTCCAACATTGCAAAAATTTGTACAGTCAACCACGCTTCTTTACTGCACCTGCATCCTTATATCCTTAGTGTGAAAAATATTCTTACAGTCCTGTGAACCTCAAATTGCCAAAAAAATCCCATTATGTTCCTCCAGCATGACAGTTTGATCCTTTAAAACCCATCTTGGATTTTATTCCAAACCAACGCATTAGCACTCCTAGTGCATGATGGAAGGAGTTATTAGAAGGTATATGGGTAGATTTGTTGTTCCCAGTAGCAGAAGATATCATTTTCCATCAACGAGATGAAGGTTGGAAGCATGACTTAATAGTACAAATGCAAACTCCCCTGCCATCACGAAAACCTATTATTAATGATATTATTACTGAAAACACTTATTCCATTTAATTAATAACAATAATTAATAAATATTGTCTCAAAATGCCTCTAGTTAACAACATAATGGATAAATAATGATTAAAATACTACTTATTATTACAAAGTTATCTGAAAAAAACTGTAAAAACATGGACGAAAATGCAGCTCAACGCACTCCTTCTTTCGTGGGTATCACGTGCTGTATGATCCACATATCATAGGTCTGTAACTCATCATATTTCCAGGAAAATACATCTCGGTATTTCTTAAATAACTTAGTGAAATATTGCCTCTACTGAGGGGTGCATTCATCATTGAGATTGACAAATTTAGTTTCCTTCTCTATCCCGAGGTTTATTTGTCTGTGTGCTAACGTGGAACTCTGCACCTTTGTGTTGAGGGGTCCTCGAAAACGATTCTGTAAATCAAAAAAAATTTCGAGCGACACAATCCCTTTGGGTATGGGTTTTTCCTTACGATCGCCTTGTTCCTTTTACAAGGCCTGATCATGATCCTCTTCTTCAATAACTATGTCCTTCAACACATCCATATAGACCATGAAATCCAGTACTTGTTGATCATCATTAAAAATGCGTAGATTAGTGACATTGTCTCATAAGTATGGCTTGTAAATAATTTCAATAGAAAATCCATCTCTAAGTGGGTTGAACCGAGCAGCAGCATTAGCATGTGTATCAGCTACTGCATTGTGGATTCTAAGTACAGATTTAATATCGAAAGCATCAAAAGAAGAAATTAAACACAATACCTCTTGCTGGTAACCTTTCAAATGTGGATACAAGCAATGGATGGTGTTACGTACATGACAGGTAATAATCTCGGAGTCTCCAATTACCTTTAAATAACGAACTTTGAGATCTATGGCTTTATTGAGCCTCAGTAGCAATGCTTCATATTCGGCTATATTGATTGTGCACTATAACTCTAGTTGGTAAGAAATTAGAAACTTGTTCTTCTGAGTGTTCAGTAGGATATAGACCGCGCTAGCCCCATCACGGGTTTTAGAAATTTTGTAGTACAAGGTCCACATTTCATCTTTTGATTTGACAAGGCTCTCCTAGCACATAGGAGACGCACTCAGGGCAAAAATTTCTAACGAGTTTTTCATTGAGGCGAAGTGGTTGTCAGTGACCAATAATAGCTCTCATTGGACGCCTTGAGTGACTGAAGATTGGGGTGTTTGGTAGCACCCAAAATTGGATTATAAGAAGCAAATACCTAGCCACTCTTGTGTGAAACTGACTGGTTCATTAGTTGCATCTAGGTCGGTCAGTGTGTGTTTCATTTAAGGCTTGCTCTCAACCCAGATTTGATTGTTCCTTCCCTTGTAAGGGAGCCACAGGTGGGACCAATAAGTAGAAAAGTATCCTTGCATCTTTCTAGACCAATCTCTGCTCAAAAGAATACCATAGGCCTTGAGGATATCCACAACCACTATGTCAATTAACTGATGCAACCTAGAGTCATAGGATAAGCGCATGATGAAATTATTCAATTCACCTACTACAGGAACCTAAGATCTATCGAGTTGAATGATCCTGGTGTCAGTTTTCTTAGGGAAGATGTTTAAATTATTGCATACAGACAAGGGCATACCATATGTGGAAGTGCTAGAATCAATGAGGCAATTATGGACATTGAAGTTGAATATCTCGAAGGATAGAAGGAAAAGTGGTGTGGATACCCTAGAGTTTGCATTAACGGAATTCACTATAGACTGGGGACTAGCAATAGCTTGGGAAGATGTGGTACTCATGATTTTGGTCACTTAAAGGTTGGAAAATTCTTTGAGGATAAGATCTCGTTGGTTATAAATGTGAGTGAGTTTGCAGAGAGAAATATTGGCCGAATTTTTCTTCATATCCTCAATAATGTTATACCCAAAGTCTGGGTGTGAGATAAGTTTGGTGGAGGCTTTCGGAGAAACTGATGATGATTTAGCCTTTGGGCTTACTCAAGGATTGGTTGGGATAAGTTTCTCAGGAATGTTAGTTTGGTTCTCTTTGTTTGGTGACAGGATTTTCCTTAAGAAATCTTTCCTCTTTTCCTCGAGGACTACTCAGGGACTGGGCCTTTGCTCCTTAAGGCATAGTTTCGAGGGGGTTTAAATTTAGGGTCATCAACCAAGTTTTTTCAGTTGTGGAAGGGGGGATTTCCATTCAGACGACCTCAAATGAAATGAAAATGGATCCCATATCCTCATCTAGGGGAGAGGCTTCCTCGTTATCTAAAATAGAGCCCTCCTCTAAATCGCCAGGGGTCTGGTCTTCTAGAATTTGATTCACCACGACGGTCATGCTATTGATCCACTGAGGGAAGGTTTTCTCTTAGTGGGAGGCCTAATGAAAAGAAGAAAAATTGTCCTTTCGGAGTTATTCAACATTGAGGCTCGTACTCGAGTTTGACGGAGGCCAGTTGATAGCGGGATTATTTTTTGTAAGGAAAGGTTTCTGTGTTTTGGCACCTTAGGCAGAGTCATTATTTTTTCTCTTCAAATCGGAGACTTCATTGGTTAATAGTTTGAGAGATTTTTTGATGCTTTTGAAGTTGAAAGGGTTTTTGTCTTTGTCTCTGGCCTTATGAGTTGAGTATTGGACTCTCTTCATGCCTGAATTTTGATCATCCCGGTCGTCATGATCAATGGCTTCTATGGATAACGTGTCCCTTTAGACAACGAGGGCGGTGGTGTAATTTTCCACTAAGGTAGCTCCAGCTTCACATTTTACGAACATAGAAATATCCTGAGGGAGAGCCTGTGTGTAGTATTCAATGGTGATGGAAGAATCTAGGGCCATGTTCGGAGGGAATTTTTTCAATATAGTAGTAAAGCGTTGATTGAAGTCTTTGACTTTCTCCTTCTTCTGGAATTTCAAAGTACTAAGTTCTGTGAGGAGCATAGAAGGATTTTTGTCCTTCGAAAGCTTTTGGAGTAAGGTTTGGTGAAATTTCTCCCAAGAAGAAATGAAAGCAAAAGGGAGAGACTGGTACGATGTAGAAACTTTATTTTCTAAAGTATGAGGAAAGAGCCGACATGCTACATCGTCAAAATATAACCTCATCATTTTTAAGGCCAGGTAAAATTTTCTTATGTGATCTTCGACCAACATACCCTTTTTAGGGTCGAGCTTAGGGAGGTGCTTCTCAGGGTGTCAATGCATGCCATGGAGGGGACAATGAAGGGCTAGGTGTGATTGTGCCATCCAATCCAGCGGCTGCACATACCTAGCCTGCTGGTGGCGTAGTATGTAGACATGCCCTATTTCACTTTCAAATTCGCTCCATATTCCTAATATGGATGCTTCGCCGTCATGATGGGAGTGCATGCCCTGATTTCTCTTGTGGTTCCCTACATTCCTGATGTTTCTCCAGTTATAGAGGAAAGGGAACCTGTTTTGGTTTCTGTTGTGGTGAGGGTGTCCCGTATCTCTACCTTTCCCATGGGCTTTATCTCCCTAGCCCCTCCTAGTTGCACCCTCAGGCTAGTTATTTTCTTGAGTGTCATCATTCATAGGTTGGTCGGGTTGGGTTTTGGTGATTTTTGGGTCACCTCCTTCATTTCCTCAGGCACTATTAGGGGGCTCCACTAAATTACGCTCTACTACATCTGCATAATATTCTATCATAATACCTACCAACTGAGGTAGGGAATTGACCAGGGCTCCCTGGAAACTCTGGTTGGCTGCGGGGGTTCAAGGGTTGACCAGGGAATCAGTGGCATGGATGTTTTGTAAGCCTTTAATGAGCTCATGGGTGATTGGATGCAAGGCCCTTAGCTGGTGAGAGGTGATCTCATAGAAAGGGGGGTCATCTTCAAGAGAGTTTTTAGGGGGTGGTGGACCAGTGCTTCCATACATGATTTCCCCCTGTGGGGTTTGAAACTGAATGTTGCTTGTGTGCTGGGAGCCTGCCATTCAGGCCCTACTTCTCGCGCAAAATATGTTGACGGGAAGTAATTTCCGACCAACAGTCAGGGATCTCCCTGGTAAAAAGTCTCGATTAGACTCTAAACCATTTATGATAGGGATCCTGTCCGGGGTGTGGGTCCAGCTACCACTGAATACTCCTTTTTATCTGACACAAATGAGCCCTGCAGATGTTGTGAAACCATCTCCAAGAAGAGAATAAACGAGATATCAATGCCTTAGAAATAAGCCACTTTGAGGGGGAAACCTCCAATACATTACATGAATGAACAGTTATTGGATGATTCAAATTAAAAAACCTCGTTTCTATATATAGGAGACCATAGGGCCACAATGTAATCCTATCCGACCTAAAAATAATAATTTAAGGCCCAGTAATAAAAATATGGGGGTTACAAGGGTACAATAATAAAAATAAGGGGGTTACACTAACAAAAATAAGGGACTATACTAGTAATATAGGGACCTAACATGCCCCTCTCCTTCAAAAAAGTGTTGTCCTCAACGCTTGAGTAGCTCTTGGTGCTTCTGTATAAAATTTTGATCCTCCCGTGTAGAATATTCAGTGGGTAAGTTCTTCCACTTGATGAGATACTTTGAAATTGATCGATTCCGTAGCTATCGAGTTCTTGTTTCCGTGACCGCTTCAGGTTCCAATATGATTTTTCCTTCCTCATAAAGTTCTATAAATATTGTTTGAACTAGAATATTTTCACCTATAACCTTCTTTAAACATGAAACATGGAAAATTGGATGCACTCGTGAAGAAGCAGGAAGCTCCAATTTGTATGCCATAGTACCAATCTTTTGCAACACCTTGTAAGGGCCATAGTAATTTGGTGATAATTTATTATCCTTCTTAGCTTTCTTGAGGGACATTTCTTTGTATGGTTGTAGCCATAAAAATATCGAGTCTCCTACATCAAAAATTGTCTCACTACGAGGTTGATCTTCCTGTTGTTTCATTCGATTTTGTGCCAAATTCAGGTTGTCCTTTAAGAGTTGGAGAACTTCTTGTTGATGCTCGATGTGATCTTCCACTGCTTGAACCTTCAAATTTTCTCCTAAGGATGATGTAATGGATGGTGTATTATATCCATAAACTACCATAAATGGGGTCATTTTTGTTGCAGTATGGAAGGAAGAGTTATAGCACCACTCAGCTAGAGATAACCACTTGACCCATTGTGTTTGCTTATCAAATACAAAACAACGACGATATCCTTCAAAAAATTTATTTACTATCTCAGTTTGACCATTAGATTGAGGATGATAAGATCAGCTATGAGCTAATTGAGTACCCAAACAAGAAAATAACTCTGTCCAAAAATTTCCAGTAAAAATGGGATCTCTGTTGCTCAAAATAACCCTTAGGTTTCCATGTAGCTTTTGAATTGTGTCCATAAATGTAGGAGAAATAGTACTTGCCTTAAATGGATGAGATAATGCACAAAAGTGTGCATACTTGGTAATTCTATCAACTACCACCATGATGACACTCTTTCCTTCGGACTTAGGTAAACCTATGATAAAATCCATTGACATCTCCTCACATCGTTGACTTGGAGTGGATAAAGGTTGTAGAAGACCCAGGGTCTTAATTGTCTCAACTTTATTCTGTTGGAAAACCAAACATTCCGCCACAAAATTTTGAATATCATATTTAAGGCCATCCCAAAAAAATTCTTTCTTCACCCTGTGGCAAGTTTTTAAAAATCCCGTGTGTCCTCCTAAAGGACAAGTGTGCAATTCCAAAATAATCTTTTATTTTAGTTGGGAATCCTTACAAATATATAAGTGATATTTGTACCATAAGGAATAATTTTTCCAACTAAATGTATCATATGTACTAGGATCTTACTACAAATTTTGAATGAATGTCCACATTTCTTTTTCCTTCTTCCATTCATCTCTTCCCTCGGTTATCTAATCTGGTTGGATAATAGAAATGGCACAAAGCAATGATTCCACCTCTTCATTCTTTCTTGAGAGTGCATCTGCAACAACATTTAGCTTCCATTTTTTGTATATTATTTCAAAGTCATAACCAAACATCTTTGTGACCCATTTTTGCTGGTTTTCTGAAGATAGTCTTTGTTCTAAAAATTGTTTAAGACTATCATGATCATTTTTTACCTTGAAGTGTCTTCCCATTAGGTAATTTCTGCATTTCTTTAGTGCATGCAGTATTGCTAACATTTCCTTCTAATAAATAGGTTTCTATAAATACTTTCCTTTGATTGGATGACTTTCAAAAGCAATGGGTCTTCCTTCCTGCATTAAAACAACACCAATTCCATTTCCCGAGGCATCACATTCCACAATAAAGGTTTTTGTGAAGTCTGGCGTAGCTAAGATTGGTGCTAGGAAAATTGCCTCTTTAAGATGTTCAAAGGCCTTAGTTTCTTCAAGAGTCCATGAAAATGCATCTTTCTTCAATAATTTTGTTAGAGGTGCTGCTATTATCCCATAATTCTTAACAAAATTTTGATAATACCCTATTAACCCAAGAAATCCTCGCAACCACTTTATGGTTGTGGGGAATTTCCATTCCTTAATGGATTTAATTTTGTTAGGGTCTACCTTAACACCCTCGTGAGATACAATATGACCAAGATATTTCACCTCTTGTACTCCAAAGAAACATTTGGATGCTTTTGCATATAGTTATTTCTCCTGCAATAGTATGAGCACCATGTGAACATGTTGAACATGATCCTTCGAAGACCTGCCGTAGATTATTATATCATCAAAAGATACTAGCAAAAATTTTCTAAGGAAGGGTTTGAAAATGGAATTCATCAACCCTTGAAATGTAGAAGGTGCATTGGTAAGGCCAAAAGGCATGACCAAAAATTCAGAATGACCCTCATGAGTTCAAAATGTTGTTTTCGGAAAATCTTCATTCTTCATTCTAATTTGATGATACCCTGAACAAAGATCCAATTTGGTAGAATAAATTGCTCCACGTAATTAATCTAATGATTCATCAATCAAAAGAATGGGAATTTTATCTTTAATGGTGAGCTTATTGAGCTCCCTATAATCCGGACACATGCGCCATGATCCATCCTTCTTGTGTACCAATACTACATGAGCATAGAAAGAACTTTGACTAGGTTTAATTATACCAGCCTCTAACATTTCTGCAATCATACGTTCATTTTTTCTCTTTTGGACATAAGGATATCTATAAGGCCTGATGTTTGGAGGAACACTTCCTAGAAACAAATGAATACATGATCATGATCATGAATAGGTGGGAGTCCTTTCGGAGTTTCAAAAACCTTGGAATTATTGTCAAAGACTTTTTGGAGATCTGCAGAAATAGATGATTTTGGCGTTGGAACTTCTAGTGAGCATAATTGTTAAATTATGCCTCGTTTTTATTTCTTTAGAGTATTTGTCATGAAATTAGAGCTTATTATCTTTCCCAGCTTCCCTGCAATACCTCGTAATTAGACTTCCTTTCCTTCTGAAAAAAATTTCAAGAAAAGTTCTTGAAAATTAGAAGCTACCGTCCCCAAAGATTGTAACCATTGTACTCCTAGTACAACATCAGCACCTCCCATAGAAATGAAAGGCATTGGAATATTCAATACATATTCTCCCATGGTTAGCTTGATATTATGGAAATTTTCAGAGAAATTTATAGTTCGTCCATTTGCAACCATCACTTGACATTCTGGTGTTGGGTATGGGAAACAATTCAATTCCTTGGCTACCTCGCAATGAATAAAATTATGGGTACTACCTGAATCAATCAAAACTATTAATTCTTGCCAATGCATTACACTATATGGTTGAACTCATTTCTTCCTCTTCTTGGGTTGGTTCCTGATGTATATCCTCTTCTTGTTCATTTTCTTCTTCCTCTTCAGAATCTATGTAAAATAATTTCTTCTTGGCACACTTATGACCTTTAGTGTATTTTCTATCACAACTGTAGAAAATCCCTTTTGCTCTTTTTTCTTCCAATTTTTGTGGTGTGAACCTTGTAGGTTGTGGAAATCTAGGAGTAGCAACACTTCACTCTTTATAGAAGTGAGTGGTAGGCTTCGTTGTCACCATAATTTTACATTCAATTTTTCTTGCCAACCTGAATTCCTTCTCCAATGAATCAGGTTCCAAAATGTGAACTTCATGTTGGATGTTATCCTTTAAAGTGCCTATGAAGAGATCAATCTTGTGTTCCTCTGGAATGTCAGTTACCCTTATATTCAATTTTTGGAAGTCCTCAATGTGCTCCCCCATTAAACTCTTTTGTTTGAGATTTATCAATTGGCTAAAGAAGGTGTTGCTCTTTGTATCCTCACAATGTGCTATCATTTCCTTCGTAAAAATTGACCAAGTGAATTTTTTTTTACGGGAGCAAAGCCATCGATACCATACAAATGTATTTTCTTCTAAATGTAAAGTTGGAATGCGTACCTTTTGTGTTTTTTTCACATTATGGAGATCAAAATTTTTCTCCATCTATAGTATCCATGTTACAGGATCCTTTCCATCAAACTTCCTCATATCCATTTTTGGAATATTGTGGTTCTTCCTGCGAACATTATATTTTATGAAATCAAGATTAATATTTCTTTTGTTCTCATCATGAGTTTCCTCTACTATATTTTCACCATTAGGAAAAATTTATTGTATCAACTTTGTCAAACCTTCCATGTCTACTTTTAGATCATTCTTCATGTTTTCCATTTTCTCATCAATATTAGCTTCCATGCCATCTATCTTAGATTCCATGCCATCCATATTAGATTCCATGCCAGCTTCCATGCCATATATCTTAGATTCCATGCCACCTTCCATGCCATCTATCTTAGATTCCATGCCATTCTTCAAACCATCCATATTAGATTCCATGCCTTTCTTCAAACCATCCATCTTAGTTTCCATGCCTTTCTTCAGAACTTCCATGTCGTTTTTTGTTTCTCTTTGCGAGAGTGAAATTTGTTGCACTTGCTCTTGTAATTTTGATATGTCATGTTGCCATTCTTCATCTTCATGAGTCATAGTAGAGCTTTCTAAAGGCTTAATGGGTGTTGAATTATTTTTAGGGGGCCATTTTAGAATCCAATACTGATATTTATTCTACAATATGCCCTTGGAATCAATTCAACTTGATTCTTCAAACAAGATTTATACAATTAGGAAAAAAAAATACACACCTTTTACTTGATTTTGATGAGCTCGATATGAAATTGAATTATCTCTTTAATTGTGGATCCTCAATATCTAAAATTAGGCCCCATAGTAGCACTCCAAAGATTCCTTCAAATGGCACAGGTTTGATCTGATTTGGATTCTTCAAGGAAACTTTATGTCCAATCTCCCACAATGACCCAATTTTGGACTAGTTCAGTAGAGAAAACTTGTACATCTTTCCACGTGTTATTGTTTCCTCCTTTGGCTATAAAATTGATAGAACTAAAACTACAGTTTGTGTACTTGTAGCCACTTTTTACAGAATTCCAATCCGATGCTCAGAGTGAGAGATATGAATATTTCCCACAGTAACCTCTTTGAGATGAAAGTAAGAATCCTCGAAAATCTCTAACTTCCACATATCATATCTCCGAACATATTGCGAACCAATATCTAAAATTTTGCAAAAAGTTTCCTCAGGGTTGCGTCTTTGCACTCTATAAACTTCAGCTTCCGAACCTTCGTAGAAAAAATTTTGTTATGAAAATACCACTATGACCTGTTTGGAGCAGTGAAACCCTATAATCTCAAAGCTCTAATAGAAAATGTTGTGAAACCATCTCCAAAAAGAGACGAAAAGAGATATAAATGCCTTAGTAATAAGCAACTTCGAGGGGGAAACCTTCAATACCTTACATGAATGAAAAATTCTTGGATGATTCAAATTACAAAACCTCATTTCTATATATAGGAGTCCATGGGGCCACAATGTAATCCTAGCCTACCTAACAATAATAATTTAATGGCACAATAATAAAAATATGGGGGCTAAAAGGGTACAATAATAACAATAAGGGGGTTACACTAACAACAATAAGGTACTATACTAGTAATATAGGGACCTCACAGCAAACCTATGAACACACAATTATTCGGATGGTACAAGACAAATGGTTGATGAGTCTCAATGAACATAAAACACTACAAAAAACAAGATAAGTTAAAGCATGCAACCAAAGGAAATGTTGTTAGCAGTAGACCATTAGGTCATGCTTGTAAAAGTTGTTCAAATGAGAGAATAAATTGTTCTTTATGGTGAGAGCACCCTTCACATCCTTAAGCGGTCTCAAGGATAATATAAATGTTAGTAACCAAGTTGCTAACATCTCCTAAGAAAAAAACCTAACATAATTAACACATTTAGTGAGATAAAATGTATAAATGATATAATAAGAAAACACAAATTAATTAATCATAAAGATATCAGATACATAAGACAAAACATTCATATAGTTAACACATTAGTCCTCATCATATCCAAGAGTCGAATCAAAACAAGTGTTTGTATTCATACTCAGAAAGGTGTATTCAATGCTATACAATTCTCTTTGCTCCTTTGGAGTCCTAAAAAAAAGGTCCTTTTCAATTTCCTAAAGGGAGTAGTTATAGAAAAAAACTGACCCTTAGGTATCCCTCACTTTTCGCCTTCCTGACCGTTGACATACTCTACGACTCAAGGGAATTTGCGACTTGCGACCTCGGCTTTGACTATGACCTATGACCCCTTGTCTATTATGACCTATGACCTCTTATGTTTGCTACAATATTTGAATTGGTCATGGAAGAAGTTGGGTGATTACAAGATCAGGGACATATATCTTTTGTTGTTCCTTGAGGTAACTTCACCATGCTCGATAACCAGCAGCAACTGCGGAGACATGAGGAGTATCTTCTCTCAACCTGTGCAGGCACTCAAGAACATTTGGGATCAAAGTGTCTCTCTTGATCATGATCTGGCTCGATGGGGAGGCCAGTTTATTATATATTCAGACATGTGTCACGATGAATTGAAGATTTTCTTGTGATGTTGGAAGGTCTTGGGAAGTGGCCACTTGCCTAATGGGTTGTAGAAATGCTTGAATGTCTTTGGTGACTTCTTCCCACATTTTCTCCTCACGTAGTGCACCCAAAGAAGGAATGTGATGTACTTCATTCATTGAGTCAATGCCGCTAATCAGATGTTCATAGGCGAACATTAGTTTCTCCAAATCCTTAATAAGTTTCTCTTTGGATTGTACCTTTATCATGATTTGAACCTTGTAATTTTGGGTGCCAATCCAATTGTTTCTAGGAAAGGTGTCTGGAACTTGTGGATACATGTTCGACCATTCTATATTTCTATCTAATGTAGTAGAGGCTTCCTTTAGCTGTGTGTTCCTCCTCTTGGTTTCTGTCTGTGCTTTCAGTAGTGGCGTGATGGTCTATTTTATTGTAAATAGTTCTTCATATACTTGATTCATGGTGCCTTCCAAAGTGACTAGCTCTCTTTGGATAGTGAGTGGCACTTAACTAATAGGGGAATTCCTAACCTAAAGTTGTTGGATTTATTCTTCTAGTGCCTTACTTTCTTGTTCTGACTTAGCTATCTTTTGTTCAGAGGCTTGTAGTCTATTTTGAAGGTACAAAATTTATCTACTCATTTTGCTTACGTTCTCCTTTGTGGCTGTTAGAAAAGCTGTGCCAGCTGATGCAATCATAACTGGATTGGTCCTGCTATCCAAGACTATATCCTTTTCTGTTGTGGCTATAAGGGGTGGAACAAGGTTCTAGGATAAGCATATTCTCTTCTCTTGCCTGATCTTGTGTGTGAACTAATCATAGCTTATTATTTTCATATCAAACACTTCCTCATCTTGATCCTCGGAGGTACCCAATTCCGAGAGAGAAAAATGCACATTGGTTGTAGGAGTTTTCTAGCGAACTTTGGTGTGTGGTAGCTCTGTCTGTTTCTCTGTCTCTTGAGGAGGTGTCTTGCTGGCTTCGACTTCCTTGCAGGAGTCTTCCTTTGCTTCTGAATTTATTCCTCCCTCCTCTTTTGCTCTGCTTCTGCTCTATCTTGTTATTTCTTTAGCTGCCATTATTATTTTTATTTATCTTTATATTCCTTTAGATGGCACTCATCTTCTTCTTTATCTTGCTTTACCTTTAGCTGGTGCTTAGCTTCTGCCTTTTCTTCATCTTCTTTCCTCCATTATTCCTCTTCCCTTTTCTTGTGGGTTTCTTCCGCCCACTTCTTTCTTTTTTCTTCGTTCAGTTGTTTCTTTTTTTTATCCTCTTCTTCCTTTGCCTTCTCCTAAGCTTATTTTATAGCTTTATCCTCCTTTTCTCTTCACTCGGTAGAAGAGTTCTGGCCCGTACCGGTACTTTCTTCTTGGCTTTGGAAGACAAGGCTCCTACTAGCGTGTGGATTCTTTCCTCTAAATTTTTATTATCTTGATATTCCTCATCGATGGATTCCTCTAGAGAGGCCTCCCTATCTTATTTGTACCAGTTCTTGATTCTGTCTTTAGCTGGGCATTTAGTATGCTAGTAACTCCCTTTAAATTTGGTCTATTTGCAATGGGAGGGGATGATTCTCTCAAGATCATACGTCTGGTGTGTCATGGGAGGTGGACAAAATCCCTTGAATTTCTTAGCCTCTGCCTCTAATTCCCTAAAAAATTTGACTGTGTAAGCATCGATAGTGAGTAGAAGAGTGGGCCATGGCTTCTTCTTGCCCTTAGTGAGAACGTTTGAAAAACCGCCCGACATCTGGTAACATGTTTCTTGGAGGAGTAGTTTGTCGGTGACGAACTAGGGTAGTGCATGGGGAGCCTTGAGTGATGCGAAGACTCATATGAAAGTGATATCCATGATAGGAAACCAGTTGGCCACTCAGGTTATTATCTCCATGGCTCGCCTGAACATGCACGGGGTGTCTTTTCCAAACATGTTTCCGTAGAGTGTGGGGATGAAGCTTTGCGAGTTTGACTCCGTATGTTGCTTATATCTAGAGTCCTATAACACTTTCAACTCCTTCTGAATTGGACCTCTGTGATCCAGATCCCAGTTGTGTACCCACCCCTCAATATGGAACCTTGCACATACTGCATCCAAAATATAGGAGGCCATATAAAATTCCAATGCATACCCTTCATCAGGCACTAGTGTCGAAGATATGTTTGATTTGAGGGCTTCCACTATCAAGTTGGCCTAGTTGAAGCAGGTGTCATATATGGTGACAACGTACATGAGAGAAGCCCAACTTCTGTTGAAGGTGGTGGCATCTAGGGCGCCATACATTGTACATAAAATTTCCACCACAAGCTTGTAGACCTTCCTTAGACCCATTGTCTAATATTCCTGGTCCTTTTTGAACTTGAAATTTTATGGGTCCTCCCACCATCCCTTTAAGATATCACATATGGGAACTTCATGAGTGGTGGCCCATTCCTCGGTGAAGGTCTGTTCTCGATTGGGAAGTGCATAATAGAATTTTGCATCGTGTCCCTTCAAATTTCTGAATGATTTCCTGGCGTGATCCCGAATAACCTAGATCTTGTGGTCGACCTTTTGCAAGATCCATTCGATCAGATCTACGTATGGGAATATAGGCGGATGGGCCCCTGTGTAGTGGAGCTTGGATCTCTTAACCTGAACATACACCTGCCGGTCTAAGAGGTCCTCTAGGAATTTAGGCTTTGTGAATTCTTGGTACACCTAATACCAACTCATACTATTCCCTTTGCCAAATGTACAAGAGGTATCTCCATAGGTAGGGGTAAGAGAAAGAGGCATTTATCCTTCCGAGATTTCTATCTTAGGGCTTTTGTTCCTTTTCTGAACTACCAGTAGCCCCATATCGCTTGAGGTCGATGAGAAAGATACGCACTCGAGCTCGGCTTTGAGGTTCCCTAGCATATTCATGAAACAATCCCAGGATAAGATAGGTGTCATATTTATAAATACTTGGACTGTTACTATCTCTGCTCAACTATTTTCCAAGAAAATGGATGAACCTACAACCTCGCGAACTTGCGACTGGGTCATTGGGTCACTAGGTCGCGTTGGTTTAAAATTTCATAGAAAAGTGACCTAGCGACTTTTCACTGAGTCACAAAGTTACGCTGGTTTGGATTTTCATGGAAATGCGACCTAGTGACTTAGAAAATCGTGACCAGGCCATGGGGTCACTGAGTCGCGAAGTCGCGCCACATGAAATTTTCACGGATATGCGACTTAGAGACCCTTCGACTTAGCAACTAAGTTAGTAGATTGCAAGGTCGCGGAGTCGTGGGGTCACTTTAGGGCTCAGCAGACTCGTTACACAGCGAGGAAAGATTTATTCTTGATTTTAAACAAAAGGGGAGTTAAGCCAACATATGAAGTGGAAAGCATACATGAAACTCCTCATTCAAAAGGGTTGGGAGGGGAACTTGAAACAGACTGATGCAAGCAAATATTCTTAGAGGGGATAAACAAGGAATTCAAGTTGTGGGGAGGAGCAAGCTTAGAAACATAATTCATGGGAGGCTTAAACAGAAGCTAGGATGATTTTTAAATAGGCCAAGGTGAGGGTAATGGAGGAAAAAATAAAAAAAAAGGAAAAAACAGGAGGATTAGGCAGCTTCCCTGGGAAAAACACGCTCCAACTGGCTTGCCAAAGGTGTTTTATTTCTCCGTCATGCAATTCGGATGCAACCTATGCGACCCTTCTATTTATGAAGGGGTCGCATGTGTGAACAATAAATGAGGGTCGCAAGTTCACAAATGAGTTGAGTTGATGAGATATGTGACCTTGCGACTCTACAACCTTGTGACCTGGGGGTCGTAAGGTCGCAAGGTTGCAATTCTTTGGTTTCTGAATTATGTGTGACCTTGCAACTTCGCAACCTGGGGGCTCACAAGGTCTCCAGGTTGCGAGAGTTTTGTTTAACCATTTCGGTGACTTTGTGACTTGATATTTTGAAAGAGTGAACTTGGGCTAAACTATATTTTTTTCAAAATGTTAGGGGCTCAAAAATTTTAAAAGGGAGAAATTTTGAAGGGTGTTGTAGCGACTACAACAGAGTGGAGACCCAGTTGAGACAAAGGTTAAAGGGAAGTTGACTATCAGTTGAATTATTATCAAACTAAGCAAATGTAGTTAAAACACCACAATATTAACCATGATACTTATGTAGTTGAGAAAGGTTGAAATTTCTAAGGAATAGGATTTCATTTCTCATTAATTGTGTGAGCATGGCGGGCTGAGGAGAGGCTGAGAATTGGCTAAGTGTTGGCCGAGTTTTTCTGGATTAGTGTGAGACGATAGGTAGAGTGCAAGAGACTCTTATGAGAAGAGTGAATTATAATTATTTCATGATTACTTGGTGAATATACAATTATAGAAGATGGAGGGGTTTTGAGTAGTAAGCTTTCCACAGGAAAATATTTGAGTTGTGGTTTGATTTGCTTCTTTATTTACTTCTTATGATTGGAGATGCTGTTTATTTTCCACAATTCATTTATAGAATGATTCAGCATATAGCTTTATTACATTGGTTGATAATATTTAATCCATTGATATACATATGTTTTTATATTTTATACATGGTATCAGAGCATAGGAAATCACTATAGTGAAGGAGGAGTTGAGTTTGTGACTAAATAGAATTTGAAGTTGCAAAAGTATTCTTGGTGCGACAGGAAAATAAGGATCGAAATGACATTCAATGACTTGAGATTGGAGTAATCACTTGATTGAATTTCCAATTATATTGCATGGAAAAATAGGATGGGGGAGGTACTAGAGGACAATGGGTCGAAAGAATGCATTGATAATGATGTTCCCAAAATCGCTGTAGCAGATGCTGCAAATCTTGATGCCTGCAAAAAGAAGGTTGCAAGGTCGAGGATGATCTTACTAGAGGGAGTACAAGACCACATTGTCTCAAGTCTCCATGGAAAAGCGACTCTATATGAAATGTGGAAGGCTTTGAAAATTATTTTTCATAGCATAAATGTTCATAGAAAATTCTCACTGAAGGACACGCTCAGGAAAATCACAATGGAGAAAGGCGACACTATTCTAGTATACTTGAACAAGTTTGTCCAATGTCGAGATGACATTGGGAGTGTAGGAATTAATATTGCATATGACGACTTGGTGAGCTTAGCTCTTCTAGGCCTTCCCAAGATTTGGCATGGTTATCACGACTCTGTCAATGGGAGAGATAAGGCGTTAGATTGGGAATGACTTTGGTCGGATATGGTGCAAGAAGAATTCAGGTGGAACACCAGGGATGGATCTTCATCTAAGGAAGATGATGAAGAAAATTTCACCTTGTATGGTAAGGTGAAGAAGGGGAAGGGAAAAAATCCTATTCCAAATCTGAGACCGATGAAGAAGGAAAGAAACATGACATGTTTGGAGTAAAGTGTTTTCACTGTCACGAGCATGGACATTATGCCACTAATTGTCCAGAAAACAAGAAGAACAATAAGGCTTCAGGATTTGTAGCTAGTGAGGTTTTGGCCCCGCAATTTGAGTTGGAATTCTTACTGATCACATGCATGGTGTCCAGTGCAATGGGATCAGGGTGATACTTGGATAGTGTTGTGTTAGTATGAATCTTAATTCCAAGCGTAAGAAAAAAGACCACTTTAACTGCGCATAAAAAACAACCCTAACAACAAATATGGCTTCCAATATCCTCATATCTACAGTTAGGTGATCAAGATAAATGTTTCAAAAATCTAGATCTATACATTAGAAGACATTAAGTAGTAGAAAAAACAAGATTTACTCCATGCATCCAATAGACAAGACAATAATATGTTGAAAGAATTTTGTATTAATGGCACCTAGGAGGAAAACACAAGAGGGTGTTCCCTGTTCTCCTCAATGGGATGGGTTCTTGTAAGTCCTCAGCACTTCAGATCTAAAATTCCTCTCTCTTGATGGTGTAGAAAACACAAACTAAAATGGTAGAAAAATATGACTATGATGGCGGATCAATAGTCAAACCAAAAGTATAGATCCAGAGTGATCTTTAGGCAACAAAAGGTGGTAAATGAATGGGAAAACCCTTCTATTTATAACAAAATATTTAGTTAGTCTAGATATTGGTGCATAGTTAAAATATTATTAACCAAATCAAGATCCAACTTTTATGGAATATTTTATCATATTTGTTGGAGGGAAAAAGAATTTACTTGGTTCAAATCCCTTTATTTGTAAATAATAAATAGATAAATGATTTATTTATCATTTTAAGGATGTGGTTGCGTGATAATCAAATAAATAATGATTTATTTATTTATTTAAGGGTGATTTAGTCATATTCAACAAAGAATATTATTTAAATAAGGTTTAAATAATTATTCTTAGGAAATAATAAGATAAATAATGATTTATCTAATTAATTTCCCTGTTTTGGGTTAAATATAACCAGGAACATTAATTAAATTGTTTTTTAACTAATTATTCCTTGAGGAGAATAAGAAAAATGTAGATTTATTTAATATTTCCTCATGGGGTTTCTTGTTTAGACCATAAACAACTTAATAAAGGTAGTTTACTAAGTTATTTTTCACAGTGAATGCAATTTTACTTAGGGTAAAATTGGTCTTACATGGTGTACTTGGGTCCATCTAATAACAATAGGTTAGATGACCAAAAAATGGTGTAATAGATTGCCTCCCAGCGTGCAAGCGTTAGGAGCTAATCATATGACCGAAGTATGTTGTAATAGCTCAATCACTGGACATCGAAGGGGAATTCAAAGAGAGAGAAGTATAAGGTAGACCAAAGTGCTGAAAGGACTAGACCATGAGGAGGTGAAACTTACATGTGCGACAAGTCTCTTTGATGAGTTGAGTACCTGTGCTATAGGGGGCAGGGGAGACATACCTATGCCGGCCGAGGAAAAGTACAAAAAATAAGGTGTCCAGTAAACAAAGGGATTGAACAATATAGTACATGCTGGCATAAAAATGAGCCAAATAAACAAGACGATAATGAATCCCACATTTATATTGTGCCTGGGATAACAACCAGGACTTGTACAATAATATCTAAGTACATGAGATATAAATACAACCCAGATGCCCCTGAAAACACGAAAGGGCTCTAAAATCAGACTGATACATGCAAACAAAAAGGTGCTGCAAGCGACTTAGGCCGACATCATCAAATGTATGGAGTTCCATCAAATTCTGTAATGAAGAGGTCATCCGGGTATGTGGGGGGCTACCTATAGGGCCACCCCCTCATGAGGGCTGAGACATCTCACACACACCCGGGAATCACCAATATCATATGCTTCATCAGTGAACCATCAAGTATATGGATCTCATTCATGCTGAAAAGGAGTTGGAGCTGAGAAACAATCAAGTAAAAGGGAAATAAGGAGTCCCTTTGCCTGATCCGAGGGACCGAACAAGAGTGGAAGCTGGAACCAAGGTACACTTCTCTCTAGACCTATCTTCTAGAATGAATGAGCTGATGTCGATAGAAGGAGGTCTGCCATAGGTGAGGCAATAAGGGATCCTCAACTAAGGCATGAGGGAAAATAGTAGAGCAACTGACAGACTGACACGAATGATGATGATGGAATGGGGGATACTGAGCAGTGAACAGACAACTTCCCTTTTAAGAGTATAAAAGGCATGGATGATCGAACAATGACTGACACAATATCATGAGGGATAGGGGACATTAGGACCGAAGGCCATAATGTGCGACATGAGAGAGGGACTAAGAAATGAAGGATGGAGGACTATAGCGAGATGTAAGGGGACTCGGAATAGACTCCATGAATACAATGATGACTCAACACAGGTGCTCTAAATAAGGGTGACTTGATGGTGCTGCCACACAAAAAAGGCCCAATGGGGAACACTCAAAACATGAGTACAAGATGGTAACTCATGACGAAAGTCAACAAAAGCGTGGACAAGTATGGGGGAAAAGTGGTGCCCCCAGTACGAGCGTTGAAAGTGAAGAAATTCAATTTTAAGGAGGGTTAAAGTGAAACTTCTTGGACAAATTGTGTCCCGCTGAAGTATCAAATCACTAAAAATCATGAGTTGGCTACCTAAAGAAAAATAAAACATGCATTTCTGGAAGGAAATGCTAAGGGTAATATTTCTTCAGATAGAGTGCATTGCGACGATTGGGAAGGGGATGGCCTTCAAAGTCCTCGAATGGATATGCCCCCTTACCTAAATCCTTACTGATGATGTAAGGTCCTAGCCATAATGAGTCAAACTTCCCATGACCAAGGACATCATGGGCCTGGTCATACACCAGAACAAGATCACCTTCGTGAAATGTATGAGGTTGGAATTTTTGGTCATATTGAGCTTTCATGCATTTCTTATCTGCCTCAATGGTTTGCAATGTAACACGACAGTCTTCGAAAGCATGCTCAAGCATGATAAGTCACTAATCTAAAGGTTGGGTGTTAGGGAGAATTTCGAAAGCTAGATGAAGGGAAGAGATTTCACACTCGATATGTAGGATAGACTCCTCTCCAAAAACAAGGTGGAAAGGAGTAAACTCGGTGGTGGTTTTAAAATAAATTCTATAGGCCCACAAAGTAGGGAAGAGCATAAGGTGCCAGTTGGTTTTTTGCTTATCCACTGTCCGTTGAAGCATGGTTTTAAGAATTTTATTGATTGCTTCAACTTGGCCATTACCTTGGGGGTAATAAGAGGACGAACATTGGTGCTCAAAGCCCAAAAGTGAGGATAGCTCATGCCATATCTCATCTTCAAAATGTCAGCCATGGTTGGAGACCAACTATTTTGGAACTCCAAATCGAGCAATCACATAGTTAAAGAAGAAGAGGGTTGCGGCAACCATTGTGTTGTTAAACGTTGGCATGGCCTCAGCCCATTTAGTGAAATAGTCAACCATCGCAATGATATACTTATGGTTACCAGCTGATGACGGTTGAAACTCCATAAAGTCTATGGCCCACTTACATAACATACCAATGGAGATGGCATGATAGAGGGGAGCCAGAGGAGCTTGTGCCTTAGGGGAAAAATGTTGGCAATTGGGGCAGTGTTTGACTACCTCAATGTAATCACTAAAGAGAGAAGGCCAAAAGTACCCAGTGCGCATGATTTTCTAGGGAGTGGCCAAAAAATAGAGGTGGCCACCAAAAGTGTCACTATGATAGGCATTGAGGACTTGATCTGCTTCAGTGTGCATAAGACAACGACGAAGGACAGAATCTACATCATGACGATAAAGGTTGTCACCGATAAGAATGTAGCGGGGGGCCTGGTGTCAGATACATCATTAAGCATCACTATCAAGATGGTGGGTGAACTTTTGGCTTCACAAATAAGTGAGTATGTCCCCATACCAAGGGTCATCGGTGGTAATGGAAAATAAATGTTTAGTGGGGAAATTATCATTAACTAGTGGATGTTTCGTGAATGTAGGTAGTTCAGAAATGAGTTCAGCAAGAGCTAAAGCTTTCTTACTTTTTGGTGTGACAAATTCAAGATCAAATTCCTAGAGGATCATGATCTAATGGGCGTACTTTCCACTGATTATTCGATGAATCAATAATAAGGCCATAGGGTTGGAATTAGTCACGACCTTGGTGGAATGCATGAGGATGTAATGATGGAGTTTTTGGACCGAGAACATGATAGCCAGTGCTAATTTTTCTTCATGTGAGTAGGATACAAGATGTCATACCAGGTTCTTACTGACATAATATATAACATGTTCAATTCCATTGTCATATTCCTAAATGAGGACTTTAGCGACCGAGTGGGTGGAAGCAGAGACGTACAAGATGAAATCCCGATCAAATTCAGGTGGAAGAATCAAGGTAGTGGATGTGAGAGCATGCTTCAGAGCATTGAAAGACTCTTGAGCATATTTATCCCAAAAAACAGGTATATTAGAGCGAAGGAGTCTAAGGAACCCATGCACAGTGGTGGCATAGTCAGGTACGAACCAGCAAAGGAAATTAGCTTTGCCTTGGAGGCTTTGTAACTGGCATAAAGTACAAGGGATAGGAAGCTCAAGGATGGCTTGAAATCTCAATGGGTCAAGAACGGTACCATCTTTAGACACAATGAATCCTAGAAGATGGCTGACAGGTACACAAAATACACACTTCAATGGGTTGAGGCAGATATTATACTTGCCACATCGAAGAAATATAGTACGCAAGTGGCAGAGGTGTTGCGCCTGATGTTTAGAATGCATAGTAAGGTCGTCTAAATAAGCAAGGATAATATGAACAAGGTCATGGAAACAGTAAGATATAACCGACTAAAAAGTGGCTCCTGCGGTTTTAAGGCCGAATGGCATAACTCAATAGTCAAAAGTCCCCCATGGACTAATGAATGCAGTTTTAAGTTGATCAGCATGACGAATAAAAATTTGGTTGTACTCGGAGAAACCATCCATAAAGGACAGAACCTGGTGCCATGCACACTAATCAATGATTTGGTCAATGAATGTTGTGGGGAAGTTCTCTTTGGGACAAGATTTTTTTAGATTGCAGAAGTCAGTGCAGACATGGATGGTTCTTTGTTTCTTGAGAACAGGAACCAGATTGGACACCCAAGTGGTGTATTCAATGTGATAGATAAAACCAGCCTTCTTGAGCTTATCAACTTCGGCTTTGACAACTTCTCGTCTGGAGGGATTAATGGGTCTCAAATTTTGACGGATAGGATTGGCATCAGGCCATGTATCGATATGGTGTTAGAAAATGGTAGGATTAAGTCTGGGCATTTTGGAATAGGACCAAGTGAAAATATCACAAAATTATTTGAATAGCTTGGTGTAAGCCTCAACCTCTTCCAGGGTGCAACGGGCACCCAAGGTGATATTTTATTCTATCCCTGGCTTTTCAGAAATGTCAATTTTAACTGTAGGAGATATATTGGCCATATTTCCTTCTTTGAAAGCATTAGGTGCAGGAATGGGATTTCTAAATCAATTGACTTCATTAGGAATTAATTCTTTAGTTTCCTTAGCATATTGGTCATGAGACCACTACATGAGGAAGTACGCACGTTGGTGCATATCATCCCACAGAAAGTCAGGATCTGTCAATGCTTCCATAATGTCTTCATCAGAGTGAAAGATGGGCTGAATGGAGGAAGGGAGACCCCCTGCCACGATAGAGATACTTGACCCATCATCATGTGAATAAAGGACATGTACAACTTCATGGGGGATTACTGAAGAGTACGCAGATAAAGGAACTACCGATGTTGAGTCCAGGGTGATTACTGAAGGGAGGTCAAGTGGATCATCAGGGTAAGTCTTCATGGGGGCTTCCGCTGAGGGTCTCATGGATGACGAGAGGTTGAAAATGGTGGTTGAAGGCTCTGTCATGTCAGGATCAGGAGGAGGGATGTCAATGGGAGCGAGTAGATCCTATGGTTCTGCTGAGGAAAAACTCATGAACAAGGAGGGGGTGCACTTGTTACGCTCGGTCTTGAATTGGAAAAAAGCTTCTAAAGAAGAACGATACTCTTTAAGGCGAGGACATAGGTGAGTGTAGTGGCCATGGAAATCACATAGATCACAAGGGTGATTTGTGCTCAATGATTTGAGTTACGGGATTGAACTGGGTATAGGGAGATAGAACTAAGGGATGTTATATTTCGATAACATCTCATTAACCATGGGCTTAATGTGGGGAAAATTTGGACAAGTATGGGTGGCATTCCTAACAACATCACAGAAATCACACTGGATAATATTCCTTGGCGGCTGAGGAGGGGTAAGTTTTTTCGAGGTAGTCCTATCTTTCGTTTCTTTTTTGGCTTTGCCCCCATTACTTGAAGCTGTCACAACAGGAGGAGGTTCGTGCTGAGGTGGCTGAGGAACTATAGGCATGGGAGAATTCATAGGGACTGGTTGAACAAGGGTTAAAGAAAGATATGGTTTGGGGTTACTAAGTGGGGTAGTGGCTGGGGGATCAAGGTATAGACGAGAATCCCTAGGTTCAGGTTAGGTAGAGAGAGGGTGGCCATAACAGGTACCATGTAGACTCCGGGAGGGGGCGCTAGGAACGGTATTTGACCAGAAGGGTAATTACCAGGTTGGACGACTCCAAGATGGTTAAGACTTGGAGGAACTATTCCAGGAGGATAAAGAGGCTCATGAGTACCAGCTAAAGGTGAAGGGTGAAGAGGAGAATATTGATAAGGCTAATCAGAGGTCATCATGAGAATCTGGTAGTCGGTGGTACGAGATGGAAGAGGTTGAGTGGCCACCTGACCTTCAGGTCGTTGGGTAGCCACAAATCCTTGCTGAGGGGAAGGATTGATAAGCACAACCAGTTGACTAGGTGCAGGACTAGGAGGAACAGAAGGGACGACTTGTTGTCCTCTCAATGTTGCTTGAGACTCCCATAGCTGCCGCATCTATGGAAAAAGAGGATGATCATGCATACAATGACCATAAAAACCACAACAAGAACAGGGCTTGTTCGTGTGAACAAGCCTGTCCTGCTTGGGCTGAGTGCCCTGTTACTGGTTCATAGTGTTAGGAGCATTACCTTGATTAGGTCCAAGATTACCAAGGGTAGCTTGATTTTTAGTGCCTTTCCTCTTTTTTTTTGAGGGAGGATAATTAGTAGTGCCCTGCTATGCATACACCTACCCCTGAGGGGGTAGTGGTTGCTGTTGCATGGGTTGAGAAGGCAATGGAGTAGGAGGTGCTAATGCTGGAGGAGCTGGAGCACTAGGCTACAGATATGAATAATAAGGAGGTTGGGTAACAATGTGGTAAACAAGAGGATGGGAAAAAAGAGGAGGCGTGTCATATCCTAGATACGTGCTACCGGGAGGGGTAAAAGTGCAAGAGGTGCTAGCCCCCCCTGAGGAAAACCATAGCCCAAGGGAGGTTGAGCATATGGATTAGAGAGAGCTCCAACGATACTGACGGTGGCGTGAGATTCCCCCAGTGCATTAGCACCACCAGGTCTGGGAAGATTAGGTAGAACGGTATAAACATAACCCGACTGAGTGTAGATCAGGTCATATTTTAACGCAATTTGGAGAGAGGCTTCTTCGGTTTGAGGAAAGTACGATGCAACATCCTTCTCGATAGGCTGAGGAGCTAGACTGTTTCTTCTCCGCTCTTCCTGGAAATAGTTGATTAAGTAGGTCACAGATGAGTGACGGAAAGAAGTGAAGATTTTGGTACCAGTGTTGTAATGAAGGGGAAGCTGGAAGCAAGACAGAAAATTCTGAGAAAGAGTTTCAAAGGTGGTATGAGAGGAAGGGGCTTGATCAACATACCACTTAAGAAGCTTCTCCTATAAGCGCTCATTTTAACAACCGAAGATGGACAGAGTCATCGGTAATGGAGTTAGATGAACACCACATGTGGAAAGATCAAACATGACTTGAAGGATCTTCTCTAGCAAGGCCTTCAAAATTTGGGATGTTGGAAGGGAGATTTTTCGGAATAGCAGGCGAAATAGCATCATGGTGTATAGGGTCATTTATCAACTGGTCAAAATTATGGAGGTTGAGGCCTGCCATGAAGGGGAGCAAGGGCACAGCCGGGGTAGTGTCCGTTGCGGTCCCACTAGTGGTATTCCTAGCATGGGGGCTAGGGTTACAACCAGCATTAAGTCCTGCACCAGACAAGCTGAAGGTGTCAGGGGGAGAACTAAATATTAAACAAGAAGGAGAACCCAAAGGACCATAATAAGAGTCTGTTTGTGGACTCAGTGGAGGACTAACTCAAATCCTACGTGGAGGAGTAAGTCGTTCTACCAAAAAATGAGGATGAAGGCCAAGAAGTCTCAGGTATAAATGGCTTGGTGGCGCAATGATGACAACACAAACACAACACAAAGGAAAAAGAGAATGACAAGGGCAGGGAGGTGTAGTATCAACCGGTTAGAATGTTGAAACAAGGGCAGAGAGGTGTAGAATCAATTGATTTCAATGCTTTACAGTATTTTCTTGGCAGTTTTAGTCAAGCCCATTTTTTCTTAGGGTGTGTGTGAAAAAGTGTGTAAATTTTAATTTTTAAACCCAGACGTTTGTAGAGAAAAAGAAAAAGTCTGCTGTATAGCTGTAAATAAACATGCAAATGATCTTATATAAGCCTACAAAAGTAGAAAATAAACAGCTAATAATGCAATAATCTAAACCCAAGGAGCCGGGTCTCTCAACAAATAGTCTATATTTGAGTAAAAAAATAATAAAAACACACTAAAAATTCCAATAGATCTAAGGTCAAAAGGGACAGTGATCTAAAGGACAAAATCTTGTGGAAAGTGGTGTAGAAAACAACAACAAATCATAGGAAAATTTGCTATAAAATAGGTGGTGAAAGGATATCTCCTGGAGGGAAATGGAGTGAACCCTAGAGGAAAACCCAAACAAAGCTAAATGAGGTGGTTTCGATGGATAAAAAGCCAATCTGAAGAGGATCTAAAGGTGAGGTATCAGATCGGAAAAATGGCTGAAGACACTGAAATTTAAGACAACCTGCAACAACAAAAACTCTTCCACAAGAAGTGGACGGTACTTAAGCCCTTTGGGGCTAGGTTCCCACTTATTTGAGCCAAAAAAAACAATTATAGGTCCAAAACAGGTGGAGATGGAGGTCAGAGAACACTGAAGAGAGGCTTAGACAAATGCATAAAACTTTCAGAAAAATCCTTGCAAAAAGTCCAGGTCGCAGGTTCTGACCTGTTTTCAGTAGAGGTCAGATTTTTGGGCTAAAAGGTGTGTCCTAAGGGTCTAGGTCATAGTTTTTGGTCCAAAAAGTGCGAACTGCACTTCCGACACTCTCGGTAGTAGATTTTAGAAAAATTTGTCATCTCAACTGCAGCTAATGTCTGTCACCTGTGCAGTAGGTCCGAAAACACGTGGAAGTTATAATTTTTATTGTTTTAGGGTTTTATAGGTTAAAAAAACATCAAGAAAAGAAAAAATAAGGGGTACAAGAGAAATCCTAGAGTTTGAAGCAGTTGGATATGCAAGGATAAGAAAAACGACAATGGTCGTAATCGTAAACCCGTGTGGAGTCACCAGTCATTAGTATGAATCTCAATTCCAAGCATATGAAAAAAATACCACTTTAGCTGTGCATAAAAAACAACACTAAAAACAAATATGGCTGCAAATATCCTCACATATGCAATTAGGTGATCCCGATAAATGTTGCAAAAATATAGATCTATGCATTAGAAGACATTAAGCTATAGAAAAAACAAGATTTACTCCATGCATCCAATAGACAGGAAAAGAATATGTTGAATGAATTTTGTATTAATGGCACCTAGGAGGAAAACACAAGAGGGTGTTCCCTATTCTCCTCAATGGGATGGGTTCTTGTAGGTCCTCAGCACTTCATATCTAAAAGTCCTCTCTCTTGATGGTGTAGAAAATCCAGACTAAAATGGTATCAAAATATGACTATGATGGTAGATCAATAGTCAGACCAAAATTATAGATCCAGAGTGATATTTAGGCAAAAAAAGGTGGTAAATGAATGGGAAAACCCTTCTATTTATAACAAAATATTGAGTTAGTCTAGATATTGGTGCATAATTAAAATTTTATTAACCAAATCAAGATCCAACTTTTTTGGAATATTTTATTATATTTGTTGGAGGGAAAGAGAATTTGACTTGGGTCAAATCCCTTTATTTGTAAATAATAAATAAATAAATGATTTATTAATCATTTTAAGGATGTGGTTGAGTGATAATCAAATAAAAAATGATTTATTTAATTATTTAAGGTTGATTTAGTCATATTCAACAAATGATATTATTTAAATACTGTTCAAATAATTATTCTTAAGAAATAATAAGATAAATAATGATTTATCTCATTAATTTCCCTGTTTTGGGTTAAATAAAACCAGGAATATTAATTAAATTGTTGTTTAACTAATCATTCCTTGAGGAGAATCAAACAAATGTAGATTTATTTAATATTTCCTCATGGGGTTTCCTCTTTAGACCATAAAAAACTTAATAAAGGTTGTTTACTAAGTTATTTTTCATAGTGAGTGCAATTTTACTTAGGGTAAAATTGGTTTTACATTGTGTACTTGGGTCCATCTAATAACAATAGGTTAGATGACCAAAAACTAGTGTAACATGTTGCATCTTTCCACATGACGGGAGACAAAGAAATTTTCAGTAGCTTGGAGGAGAAGGATCTCTAGATGCATATTGAAATGGGTGACGATAGAAGGTATAATGCTATCGGGATTGCTACAGTTACTTTCCAAAGATATTCAGGTAAACCATTTTTATTAAAATATGCAGTTCGTGTACCATGCTTGAAGAAAAATTTAGTTCCAGTCACAATGTTGGAGGATAGAGGCTATGATGTTGTTTTCACCGAAGGAAAGTATTTCCTTCGACAAAAAGAAAGAGGAAAAACCAAGAATATTGGGATTCGAGTGAAGAATCTCTATAAACTTGATGTAGATGGTTGCACGACATTGATGAGTAAGGAAGATAAAGTGGTGAGTCGGGATGAGTGTGAGTTATGGCACAAGAGATTGGGCCATATACAGGACGAAGATTTAAATGTTGTGCATCATATTTCTACGGAGCTTCCAAAGGGTACTATTGTGCAGATATACACATGAAAGGGATGTACCATGGGGATGTTTGAGAAAGCAATGAAATTGTCCCTTCAAAGGGATCTTGATTTGAATACAGATGAGGAACTCTTGGTTCCAAATAATGAACCTCAATATGGGGAGCAGCCAGATGCGAAGGATGATGGACTGACAGAAGCCACTCAAATAGAGAAATTTTGAGCCAGATAGGAAGAGGGAGTACATGTAGCTATACCTCTAGGTGTGAGGTGGGGTGATGTGAAAAAATAATCCCAATAAGAAATTTGGGCAAGGTCCTAGAGATGATGCATCTCATGGATTGAACCTGGCTACGAGTAGCTCACAATATAGCAATAGTAGTATCATTTAGATTGATGTAGTCAGATGTCAGGAGGATAGAGACTAGAGTGACAAGTTTCATATATTAGAGTGTGGATCAGATTTAGCAGCAATGGAGAGTGCATGGATACAGATGTCAACAACATAGGGAGCCCAGTAGACATGTGCAGTAGCTAGTAGCAGTCATAAGACTCTGATGATATATGTAGTATACTGATTCACTTTTTTTGAGGTTATTCAGTTTCAGAAGTGTTGCATCGAAGAGTTGCATGTGCGAACAACACTAGAGAAGTGTTGCATGCAATATTTGCATGTGATAACAACACTAGAGAAGTGTTGCATACAAGAGTTGCATGTGTGCATGCAAGAACATTCTAAAGGTACTTGATCGGGACAGATTGATTCCTTTCTTATTGAGAGGAACTATTGAAATTTGCAACAAGAAACAGTGAAATCGGCATCTAGAACCAACATGATAACACACACACTAGTGTGGGATCAGAGGTCATGTAGTGATGGGTCCTATTGATACATTAGTGTGCAATTTAATTGATTTAATAAATTGGAAATGTGTCTAATTTAATTATCCCTTAATTAAATCGGACAATAAATTTTAATCTTATCTTGTTATCACTTGTAATAGTTAATTGAGTGTGATAGACTCAGTTAGCTCATGAATTTAGAGGTGAGGGTGGCTGGTGAGGCATGTAGAGTGATCCTATGTGTTTTAGAGTTCAAGTTGCAATTAGTTAATTAGTTTAATGCATGAGAAATTAGTTAACTCAATTAAGTGAGTTAAAGTTATCCTAACTAGTTGTAACCGATTTTTGCACTAGTAAGAGATCAAGTGAATTAAAGCAGATTCAATTCACATGCTGTGATCTATCATGTAATTGATGATTTATTATTAATATTTGCATGTATGTCAATTCCAGTGGATGCCCAGTTTATACAAAGGTTAAAGGGAAGTTGACTATCAATTGTATTATTAGCAAACTGTCAGGATGCAGTTAAAACACCACATGATTTCCCATGATAGTTCCGCAGTTGAGAAAGGCTGAAAATACTAAGTAATAGGGATTGAATTCCTCATGAATTTCGTGAGCAAGTCAGGATAAAGATAGGTTGAGAATTGGCCAAGCGTTGGCCCGATTTTTTCTGGATGTGTGTGAGATGATATGGAGAGTGCAGGAGACTCTTGTGAGAAGAGTGCATTGTAATTGTTTCATGATTTCTTAGTGAATATAAAATAGAATATAAAAGAGTTTTTAGTAGTAAATTTTCCCCTAGAAAATATCTATGTTGTGGTTTGATTTTCTTCTTTAGACTTTACTTGTTGTGATTGGCGATCATGTTTTTCTGCAACTGATTTGTAGAAACATTAAATATCTATCTTTAGTACATTGCTTGATCGGATTGAATCCATTGATATGCATATGTTTGCATAATTTTTACATAAAACGTAAATAATTGAAATAAAATATTTAGAAAGCAATTAGTTTGATTTTTTTTTATTTATGGTGCAAACTTACATAAATGAATTTCAGTTTTACATTTAAACATGACAAACAAATAAATATTCTATAATAAATATTTGTGATTTTATTTCTAATTGATATATTCATAACATAAATATTTGTAATTTTCTTATGGTTATTGTGGCAATTCACATAAATAAATCCACTTTTACATGTCAACATGGAAAATACAAAGTTAACTACCCTACTTTATAGAACTTTCCAATATAGCATACAAAACTTCTTTAAATATATGGTGATATCCTCCACTTCCAATAAGATCAATAAAATTTACTCCACTTTAACACCACATAGAAAGAATGGTGCTAACTTGTCCATTGAGTATGGTGATATACTTCGCTTTTAATATCATACATAAACATTTACAACACATTAACAACACATAACATAAGTGGTGCTAACTTATGGTGCTAAAAGAGGGTTTTTCTTGTTGTGTGTTAACAATTCAAAGCATCTTCTAAGATATAAAGTTTGTATTTATGAAATAAAATTTTTGCGTCATTTTTAGTGGCTTATAACATAGAAGAGTATGGTCATGCCCAATGTAGAAAATAATTTCAATTAATACATTTATAGTATGGTTATATTATATACATTTCTCTTTCAATAGGGGCTTAATATTTTTTGTCATATCATTGATGTCAACGTGATGATAATGACTCTCATGGTTCATGGCCTGTATGAGTATCTACTAGAAATGAGTTGTCATTGTTTTGGTGTAGAGGTGTTGATTTGGTGCAAAGATGATGACTCATGCACATGTGTTTGGCCAACTAGGCCTCCATGATTTGACTTGATGATGTAGATATGTTTGGTAAGCTAATCCCCTATGTTGATGTTCTTGATGTTGGAGTGAAGTTTGGGAAGGTAATGAAATGGTGTAGAGAGGATGTAGGAGGTTTGAAAGTTATTGGAGAAACTTACAGATGAAGTCTTGAGCATTAAAGGAGGTATTAGAGGACTAATGTAGCTCTCTAGTTTGGAGAGGTTTCTAGTTCAATACTAGAATAATAATGCTTTTCCAAAAAGGAGGACTAGTGTTACACCTTGCAAGTGCAATTTACTCGACTCCTTGCGCATGGTACGGATTTCTAGTGAGAGAAACCAAGGTAATTGCTCATGGGTTTGCGGGGAAATTTATATTGACTTAATTTACTATTGGAATAAGTGTTTAGGGTCTGAATGCTTTAATTTCTTGAGTAGTGAAGAGAATTATTTAAATAGGTTAAATAGATGAGTTAATGGATCAATTTTGGGTTACATAGTGCATGTAATGACAAGAAAAAGCATGAAGGGAGTAAAGGGAGAGCTCCTGAAGTTGATGAATATACATAAGTCACGAGACGAGTATGGAGAGATCAAGAAGGTACATGAAGAGGTAGAACTCATTTTAATGGATCAGATAGTGTATTCAAAAGTTGTAGCCTCATAAAGAGTTTGATTAAATTTTAGAGCATGTTGTAATAGATATTAAGATATTGATGGCCGAGAGACATAAAAATATGTAGTCTTTGGATTATATGGGTGATGTTTTGTGATTTCAGGAGAAAATAGATATTTACAACAAATTTACTCTATTATTTGGGCATATATTCTTTCTTTGTATTTTCTGCATAACTTGTGTTTTTTAGTGAGAGTGAGAGCATAGTTTGTTGTTATAGCTATTTGTGCGAGAAAAATATAATATATGTTAGTGAAATTTTTTTTTTTGAGAGTTTCATTGTCGTGTGTTGATATGCTACTGATGTATTGAGAATGTGTAGGCAGGAGATTTCATTTGTGCATCAATTTTTTTGTTGTCCTATAGGAGTTTATCTATGTTCCTATCTGTATTATCAAAAAATTGATTATTTTGGAGAGATTGTGATGGAGTGACCATATTAACTTGATGATATTATTGTATATTATTAGTATAGAGTGAAAATTAGATCATTCAAGGCTCACACTTATGTTTATTTGAGGATAAAGGAAATAGTTCAAAAATAGATGAAATGAGGTCAATGAGATGTTATTGAATGTTGGGGCTTCAATAGGTGAGAGGTGGATTTACAAGCAAGTGGTGGGTTGTGTATTTAGGGTATATTTGCATCACTCACATAGTTCCTTGAGAAATTGGGAGTACTAGATTCCATCTACTCTTGGATGGATAGTGTAGTGTTTTTTTGGCAAGACTTATTGGGAATACTTTCTTCCAGCACGTGGTGGCCTACAATGTCGAGGTAGTCGTAGCTTCCTTCACGTGGTGACCTACAGAGCTCATACATGTTGTTTCCTAGAGTGTGTAGGAGCTTGCATGATTGGAATGTTGTGACTTGCACACTTATGGAGGTCAATGAATCAGATGTAAAATAATTTTATGACAATAGAAGAGTCGAAAATGAAGACTATATGTTTTACCCTTAGGTCAATGAGATGTTATTGAATGTTGGGGCTTCAATAGGTGAGAGGTGGATTTACAAGCAAGTGGTGGGTTGTGTATTTAGGGTATATTTGCATCACTCACATAGTTCCTTGAGAAATTGGGAGTACTAGATTCCATCTACTCTTGGATGGATAGTGTAGTGTTTTTTTGGCAAGACTTATTGGGAATACTTTCTTCCAGCACGTGGTGGCCTACAATGTCGAGGTAGTCGTAGCTTCCTTCACGTGGTGACCTACAGAGCTCATACATGTTGTTTCCTAGAGTGTGTAGGAGCTTGCATGATTGGAATGTTGTGACTTGCACACTTATGGAGGTCAATGAATCAGATGTAAAATAATTTTATGACAATAGAAGAGTCGAAAATGAAGACTATATGTTTTACCCTTATGGTTTTCACCTTATATATTGTGTCTAATGTGTTGAGAATTGATCACATGTTTCTTATTACTTGTGCTTGTTGCTCATATAATTTATATTTGTATGTGTTGTTTACTAATTAATAAATGATTCAATGGTTGTGATAAGAAAATATTAAAATTGGTATAAATTGTTAAGAAGTCACATTATGATTCACCCTCTCGCTCAATATTGTTAAAGGTTTTTGACAAATCGTATTAGATCCTAGCTATTTATTTGACCTTAATCACCATATAATATATCCTCAGAGTGTTGGTAAAAAAATTGCAATTTTTTTAGGATGATTTCGTAAAGAGTGTCTCTGCTCATCAGAAACAAATTGAAGGTATGGAAAGAAAAGGTGAAATATTTAGGACTACTAATGGATCAAACATTTGGAATATTTTTTCAAAGGATGTTGAGAGAAATCTAGTGCAATGAAGGTGACGCAAAGGGATGGTTTAGAAAGATGCATATTACGAAAATATTCACAATATAGATCTAGAGAGGTTAATGCAGCCGAAATATGCTAAAGATATTTGGGATGAAATTTCGATCTTGTTTGGTGGTGAAAGTAGTATAACTAATGGTGACTTAGAGGGGACCAAAAAAAATTAAGGAAATAATAACAACCAAAAGAAGGAATAGGCTTAGCCTAAAGGAGTAAATCCCCCCTAGTGCAAATGGTGCAATAGGTTACACAAATAAATCAAAATATGAATCTTCACCTGAACCAGTTGTGATATAAGAGAAGAGATATGAATGTAAGGAAATGGACGATGTACTTTTCATTGATTTTGACACATCACAATGAAAAAGATAATGATTATGTACTACTTAAGGAAATATATGAGTCCTCAATGGTAGTGATTGATAAATGAACTATTGAAGTGAGTAGACTAATAGTTGCATGTAGGGATCATGAGAAGATTTTGTAGATCTTTGACGAAAAGGAAAATATGCTTAGGGAGAGGATCCTTAATATAAATATTCACACATTACAGGAGGTGAAGAAAATAGAGAATGTATTTAACAATCAAGAAAAGGAGAAAGAAGTTCAAATTTTATACTTGGAAGGTGAAGTTGTCTCCATGAGGAAAAAATTAAAGAAGTATAATGTTCAACTAAGGCAAGATAAGAGTACCGAGATCTTAGATAGTATGCTTCAAAAAAAGATGTGTCATGTGGATAGATGTCATCTTAGACTTGGAGAGTCTAATTCACAGCCAACCATAAATAAAAATGGAGAACCAAAGACATTTGTGGGAGAGAATGGGACTAGTCATGAAAGAAAGCAAGGAAAGAGGTAGCATGTTATGAAACCATCTCACAAAGTTGAAGAAAATATAGATCAATGAATAAAAAATAAGCCTCTTCTAGGGGGAAACCAAATTTACATTAAATAAATGAAAAATTATTGAATGATACAAATGAAAAAACCTCCTATATATATATATATATGAGTCTAATGGGTCACCATATAATCCTAGCCAACATAACAATAAAAATGTAAGGGCACAACAATAAAAATATTTGGCTTCTATGGGGAAAAATAATAACAATATGGGGACTACATGGGTACAAAAACAATAATAAGGGGGCTATAATAATAATAATAACAATAATAGGATACACTAGTATTATAGGAACCTAACAAGCCCCTCTCCGTCAAACAAGTGTTTTTCTCAATGCTTGAGTAGTTTTAAATGCTTCTGTATAAAATTCTCATCCTCCCATGTCCAATCTTCAATAGTTAATTTCTTCCACTTGTTGAGATACTCTGAAATTGATTGATTTTTTAGGTGTAGAGTTATTGTTTTTGTGACTACTTCATGTTCCAATATGATTTTTCCTTATTCGACAACTTTTGGAAATATTGTTTGAACCGAGAACTTGTCACAACTTTCTTTAAGCATGCAACATGGAAATCTCATTGCACTTGGGAAGATGCAGGAAACTCAAATGTGTATGCCGTCATACAAATATTTTGAAACACCTTGTAAGGACCATAATACTTTGGTTGTAATTTATTATCCTTCTTACCTTGCTTGAGGTACATTTCTTTGTATTCTTGTAGTGGTAAAAGAATAGAGTCATGTACATCAAAACCTCTTTCCTTGCAATGTTGACCTACCTTTTTTTCATTAGATTTTGTGCTAAAGTGAGCTTATCCTTTAAGGGTTGGGGAAATTGTTGTTTATGCCTGATTTGGTCTTCCACTACTTCAACTTTAGAATTTTTTCTTAAAGATGATGTGATGGATGGTGGATGATATCCATAAAATGCCATAAATGGTGTCATTTTTTCTGCAGCGTGGGAGGAAGTTTTATACCACCATTCAGAGAGAGGTAACCACTTGACTCATTGCGTTTTTTTATCAGATACAAAGAAATGAAGATATCCTTCTAAAATTTTGTTCACTATCTTAGTTTTCCCACCATATTGAGGATGATATGATGAGCTATGAGCGAATTGATTACCCAAACAAGAAAATAATTCTGTCCAAAAATTTCCTGTAAAAATGAGATGTCTGTCACTTACAATCATATTTGGGTCTCCATGTATGTTTTGAATTGTTTCCATAAATGCGGTAGCAATTGTACTAGATTTAAATGGATGAGATAATGCAAAAAAGTGTGCATACTTCACATGTATGTCAACGATGACCACGATGACAGTATTTCCTTTAGACTTTGGTAAATCTGTGATAAAATCCATTGAAAACTGCTCCCAACGTTGACCTGAAATGGATAAAATTTGTAACAAGCGTGGGTCTTAATTTTGGCAAACCAAAGATTCTATCACAACATTTTGAATATAATTTTTAAGGCCATCCCAAAAAAAATCCTTCTTGAAACTGTTGTAATTTTTTTAAAATAATGAGTGCCCTCCTAAGGGATAGGTGTGAAATTAAAAAATAATATTTTGTTTGAGTTGGGAATTTCTACAAATATATAAGCGATATTTGTACCATAATGAATCATTTTTCTAGATAAATGTTTAAGATGTACTAGGATATTTCTGCAAATTTTGAATGAGTGTCGATAGCTCTTCATCGTTCTTCCATTTATCAATTTATTCGATTATCCACTCAGGTTGGATAATAGAAATGGCAGAAATCATTGCTTCCACATACTCATCCTTTTTTGAGAGTTCATCTACAACAACATTTTTCTTCCCTTTTTTGTAGATGATTTCAAAGTCATAACACAACATCTTTCTGACCCATTTTTTTTCTCTTCTGAAGATAATATTTGTTCCAAAAATTAATTAATACTATCGTGATCTACTTTTACAATGAAGTGTCTTCCGATTAGGTAAAGTAGCCATTGCTTTAGTGCATTTAGTATTGCCAACATTTCCTTCTCGTAAATAGGTTTCTTTAGATAATTTTCTTTTATTGGATGACTTTCAAAAGTAATGGTTCTTCCTTCTTGCATTAAAACCACACCAATTCAATTTCCCAAGGCATGAAATTACACAATAATTTTTTTTTGCGAACTCTGGCATAGCTAAGACCAGTGCTTGGCACACTGCCTCTTTAAATGTTCAAAGGCCTTATTTTATTATGTAGTCCAAGAAAATTCATCTTTGCTCAGTAATGATGTTAGAGCTGTCGATATTCTCCCACAATTCTTAACAAAATTTCAATAATACTTTGTTAACACCAAAAATCCTCGAAGATGATTTGTGGTTGTGGGGAATTTCCATTCCTTCGTAGATTTAATTTTTTTAGGGTGTACCTTAACACCCTCACGAGATACAATATGACCTAAGTATTCCACCTCATGTATTCTAAAGAAACATTTTGTGGTTTTTGCATGTAATTGTTTCTCCTCCTATAGTTTGAGCACCATGTCAATATTTTGAACATGATCCTTCCAAGACTTGTTGTAGATTAGTATATCATCAAAAAATACTAACACACATTTTCTAAGGAAGGGTTTGAAAATGGATCAAACCTTGAAATATGGAAGGTGCATTAGTAAGGCCAAAAGGCATGACCAAAAATTCATATTGACCCTCATGAATTTCGAATTTTGTTTTCAAAATGTCTTTAGTCTTCATTCTAATTTGATGATATCGATAACGAAGATCCAGCTTGGTGAAATAAGTTTCTCCATGTAATTCATCCAATAATCTATCAATTATGGGGATGGGAAATTTATCTTTGATAGTGAGCTTGTTGAGTTCCCTATAATCTAGATACATATGCCATGATCCATCCTTCTTGCACACCAATACTGCTGGAGCAGAGAAAGCACTTTGACTAGGTTGAATTATACCAGCCTCTACCATTTTTGCAACCATACGTTCAATCTCACTCTTTTTACCATAAGGATACCTATAAGGCTTGATGTTTGGAGGAACAATTCCTAGAATTAAATGAATAACATGATCATGATCACAAATAGGTGGGAGTGATTTGGGAGTCTACAACACATTGGAATGATTATCCAATAATTTTTGGATATCTGGAGAAATAGATGATTTTTATGTTTGAGCCTCTACTGAGAATAATTCTGCAATTACACATCATTTTTGTTTCTTTAGAATATTTTTAATGACATTAGATCTGATTATATTTCTGGGTTTCCCTCTAATACCCCGTAAGTCAAATTCCCTTCCTTCTGAAAAAAAATTCAAGGAAATTTCTTGAAGATTAAAAGCTACCATCCCCAAAGATTGTAACCATTGTACTCCTAGCACAACATCAACACCGCCCATTGGAATGGAGAGCATTGGACTATTCAATACATATTCCACCATGGTTAGGCTTATATTATGGAAATTCCCTAAGAAATTTATAATCCTCCATTTAAAACGATCACTTCACACTCTGGTGCTGGGTATAAGAAGAAATTAAATTCCTTTGCTACCTTAAAATGAATAAAATTATGGTTACTACCTGAATCAAGGAGCATTATTACATTTTTCGTATTGATATGTCCTTCTATCATTAGAGTTTGAGGAGTGTTAATTCCTACCAATTTATTACAGGATATGCTCAGATTCACTTATTCTTCCTCTAGGGCTACTTCCTGGTATATATCCTCTTCTTTTGAAGTTTCTTGTTCATTCTCTTCCTCCTTTTCACAATCTATATAAAATAATTTCTTCTTAACACAATTATGACCTTTAGTGTATTTTCTATTGCAACTATATAAAATCCATTTTTCTCTTTTTTATTCCAATTGTTGTGGTGTCAACCAAGTAGGTTGTGGAATTCTACGAGTAGCAACACTTCTATGTTTATAGATGTGAGTGGTCGGCTTCCTTGTCACCATAATTTTTCTTTCAATTATTCTTTCCAGCCTAAATTCCTTCTCCGATGAGTCACGTTCTCAAATGTGAACCTCATGTTGTGTCAAACCAGGAGGTAACTCCTCAAATCAGAATGTGTATCAGCTGAAGAATGTACATGCCTTTATAGATGGGAGGTGAGGCTATTGGGATTCATCTCCCAATGACTCTTGGCCTTCCTTATTTCCTAATATTAAATAATATACAAAAATACAAATGCACACCCATCCATAGGATTAGGTGTCAACATTCTTCCCTTTAATCCGAAGGGATGTTGGTGAGTCCAAGCATCGATCTGAACTTTTCAAACTTTTCTCTTCCAAGTGCTTTGGTGAAGATGTCAGCAGTTTGCTCATTTGTGGAACAATGATGTAGATGGATGGTTTTGGTCTGAACATGATGTCGAATTAGATGGTACTTTGTATTGATGTGCTTTGTTCGATCATGGAACTTTGGGTTCTTGGCCAACTTTATTGCAGAAGTGTTGTCGATCATGAGTGGAGTGGAATACATTTGTTTCATCTGCAAATCTTCCAGGATTTTTCGGAGCCACACAATTTCCTTTGTTGCTTCAGCTGCTACCACATATTCTGCCTCGGTCGTGGAATCTGCTGGAACTGACTGTTTGCGTGATCTTCATGAGACAGCTCCTGATCCAAGGCTCATGGTGTAACCTATAGTAGACACCCCTGTTTCTTTGTCGCCATCAAAGTCTGAATCAGAGAATCCGGTCAAGTTGAAGTCGCCTACCTATGTATATTTGAGTCCAAAGTCTTGAGTCCCCTTCAAGTACCTTAGCACTCTTTTTGCAACAGACCAATGTCCTTCACAAGGTTTTTGCATGAACCTTGAGAGGATTCCAATAGCAAATGAAATGTCAGGTTTGGTGGTGGTCAGATAGATAAGACTTCCTACAAGCTGTCTATACTTAGTTGCATCCTCAAATTCCTTCCCTTCAATAGATGTGAGCTTCAAGTTTTGTTCCATTGGAGTGCTTAAGGGTTTATAGTCATCCATGCCAAATTTGTTCAAGATATCTCCAATGTACTTCTTTTGAGAAAGAAATATGAATTTAGGATGTTGAATTACTTCAATACCCAAATAGTAATGAACATGACCCAAATCAGTCATTTCAAAACCTTTCTTCAACTCTTTCTTCATGGATGAATATAGCTCTCATTGTTTCCTATTATCAAAAGATCATCTACATATACCACAAGATATACAACTGTTTTTCCAACTTTCTTAACAAACAAAGTTGCATCATCAAGATGAAAATGTTTGAAATCAAGTTTCAGAAGATGCTCGGTCAATTTCTCATACCAGGCTCGTGGTGCTTGCTTGAGGCCATACAAGGATTTTACAAGTTTGCAAACTTTGTGTTCTTGACTCTTTATCACAAATCCTTCTGGATGGGACATATAAACTTTCTCCTTTAGATCTCCATTCAAGAAGGCTGTTTTTACATCCATCTGATGGACTTTCCATCCACTCTGAGCTGCTAAGGCAAAGAGAGTCCGGATGGTGGTCCATTTTGCTGTGGGAGAAAAATTTTCTTCCTAATCGACTCCTTCTTTCTGTGCGAATCCTTTTTCCACAAGCCTGGCCTTGTGCTTGTCAAGTGAGCCATCTGCTTTGTACTTGTTCTTGTAGACCCATTTACAGCCAATTGGTTTCGTTCCCAAAGGCGGATCAACTAGCTTCCAAGTGCCATTCTTTATCAAGGCATCATACTCCTTCTGCATTGCTTCTTTCCATTCATCATGAGAAGAAGCTTCTTTGAAGGAATTTGGTTCATGATTTGTAGACAAACTCAATTCACAATTATAAGCAATATCCATATCAACAGGGGAATCAGAATTATCTACATCACCTTCGATTTCTTGAGTGGAACTTTTTGTTCTTGTTTTTCCAACCTCATCAGGATGAACATCCTCCAGTGTCTTTGTCAGCCATTTGGGGGGACCTTTCTGAGATGGCCCAGGCTGGTCACTTGACTGAGTTGGGATTGATTCAAGATTCAATCTCCCAATTCTTTCAATCACATCATCCAATGTGTCATCCGTGGTTGTTTCTTTATGTGGGGGAGAGAGTGCTTCAGGATATGATTCCACAGTTTGATTCAATATCTGAATCTCCCCTTCATGGTGTGGAATCACATTATCAAATTCTTGGAAAACTTTGCGTGTGTGAATCTGTCCAGGTGATCAAGTTGCCGCTCAACAACCTTGTCACTCTTGGAAGATTCAAGAAATATGACATCTCTTGCTATCACAAACTTCTTATTTGCTTCATCATAGAGACGATATCCTTTGGAGGTTTTGGAGTACCCCAAGAAGATACATTTTCTGCTTCTAGCACCAAGTTTGTTCCTTTGACCCTTGGGTATCAAGGCATAACAGGTGGACCCAAAGACCCTGAAATGCTTTACCGAAGGAATGTGGCCATGCCACATTTCAAAAGGAGTTTTGTTTCCAATTGAACTTGAAGGACACCTATTCTTTATGTAAACAGCACATAGAACTGCATCAGCCCAAAACATCAATTTTACATTCTTGAAAAATAACATGGAGCGGACCATATTTAAAATGGTTCTATTCATTCTTTCAGCTACACCGTTCTGTTGTGGATTATATGGCACAGTGGTTTGATGTTTGATTCCATGTTGACGAAGATAATTTTCAAATTCGTTTGAAGTGTATTCTTTTCCATTATCAGTACGTAGAGAGCCAATATGTGTTTGTGCATCATTTTCAATCCATGTATGAAAATTCTTGAAAGTTTGAAAAGCATCGGACTTATTCTTCAGTAAGTAAATCCAACACATTCTGGTGTAGTCATCAATAAATGTCATCATGTATTTGTTTCCATTTGCAGAAGCAATAGGCATAGGGCCACATAAATCTGAATGAACAAGTTCAATTTTCCTATGTGCTCTTGAGTATGAATCATGAAATGGCTGTTTGCTATGATTTCCTAGAATACAAGCATCACATTCCTTAGGTTTTCTAGGAATTGTAGGCAGTCCATCAACACCATTTTTCTTCAACAAACGAAGGCTGTCATAGTTTAAGTGTCCAAATCTAGCATGCCATAAAAGACTTGATGGAAATGTACCTTCATCATGATGTGAACTGAATGCAAAGTTTTGAACATGAGCAGATGAACCTTTTAGCTTCAAAAGTCTCCCTTCTTCTATTCCCTCCATGACAAGTGAGTTATCTGATGCTGATCTGACCTCTGCCTTCCCATCAAACAAGTGAACTAAGTGTCCTTGCTGCCAGATTTCGATCAGGGACAACCATTTTCTCTTCAACTCCGGGAGGTATAGAACCTCATGTAGGATATGATCAGGAAGACCAGGCAGTTTAAGCCTGACTGTGCCAAGCCCTGATGGCTTGAGTTTGGATTTATCTGCGAAATATATTGCTCCATCAACTTTGTCAGTGAATTCTTCAAAAAAATCTTTTCTAAATGTCATGTGACATGTTGCTCCTGAATCTAGCAACCAATCATCTCTCCATGAAGTAAATGAAACATCAAATAGGTTTTCAGTTAATCCATTGTTACAATGTGCTAGAACAGAATGAGCTGATTCAGTTGGTTTACCTTTGTCTTTGTCATCAATTTTACCTCTTTCTTGATTTGTTTGCTGCTGAGCTTTAGATTGTCTGCCCCCCTTTTCTCTGAAGTTTCTTCTTCGTCTTCTGCCTTCTCTTTCTCTGGATGGACCTGAAACATGTCTCTTTTCTCTCTGTTCCAAGTAGGCAGCCTCTTTAGAAGATGAAGGGACTGTCATCTTCTTTTGAAGGAGGAGAGAAAAGAACTTTGCTGGAAAATTTCTCTTGAAGGAGAGAAAACAAAAAAAATCTTTTGCTGGAAAATATACTCAATTTAAAAGGGAAAAAACTCTTGCTGGAAAAAATACTCTGAGTTTAAAAAAAACTCTTTGCTAGAAACTAATTCTGCTCAAAAACTCTTGCTGAAGACTGAATTTTAAAAAAATACTCTTTGCTATAAACTGAATTCTGCATAAAAAATATATATATATATTTTTGTTTGGGAAAAAATGTATATGAAAAAAAAAATGGAATTATGAAACGAGGGGGCGGAATTATGAATGTGAACAGTGGTATAGTGGTATTGTAATATGGACAGAATGGGAATGTGGTATTGAATATAGAAGGGGCGTGGTATTACGTGGGAGGGGCGTGGTATTACGTGGAAGGGGCGTAAATATAAACAGTGGCAGCGTGAATATTGTAATATAACAGTGGCAGCGTGGTATTGTAATATGTTATAGTCGACCAACAGCGTTGTATATATGTGATATCGTTTGAGAAGTCAACGGAGGGGGTGCGTTATAATATAAGGTGGAGGGGACGGGTTACGCACAATGCCCGTGGTGTCAAAACACCACTGCACAGTTGTATTAACGCGGCAGTGGTATTACACAGAGTTCATTCTACTTACCATAGATATTGTTGTCTATTGAGCAGGGAGGAGTCAAGTCCGCTGGAGTGATGTGATAAAATGGGGACTTTAATCCACAACACGTAAAGGGAATATTGTGCGTTTGTATGGAACAGAACAGTGTTCAAATATGGTGGTGTAATACTGTGCGTTTGTAATACTGTGCGTTTGTAGATAGGGAATAGAGCAACGTTTAAATATGAAATCCACAACACACAATACGCAACAGGGAATCCGCAACACACAACCTTATGGCGGTAATGAATAAAGGGCAGTGTTATATGGAGTGTATGAGGCGTTTGCTGTGGTGGTGCTGTATTATAACCAGGGGCTGTATTATACCACAACTGTCATATATGGATGGGAGGGCGGATAGTGAGGGTGGATAGTGAGGGCGGAGTGCTGTAGGGAGCGATGGGAGAGAGCAGGTAGGTAAGGGAAATGGGTGAGTCGATGGAAGAGGTGAGGGAGAAGAATGTAGAATGTAGGGAGTCGATGGAGAATGGAGGAGGCCCAAAAGGCGGTTAAAAAAAATAAAAAAAAAATGAAATTGAATCTGCAGAATGACAGAGTTGCAAGACTGCTGGAATTGGAGAATGGCAGAGCCTGCAATTTGCAGAATGATAGAGCCTGCAGTCTTCAGGAGCTGCAAATGTCAGTACTATATAGGGAAAAAAAATTGTAGAATAACAGTCTAGCAATTAAGAGCAGCAGAAAACTATTAAAAATATGACTAAGCAAAGGATAGGGAGTTACACCACAGGGCAGAAATGCCAATAGTGGGGTTGGCTCTGATACCATGTCAAACCAGGAGGTAACTCCTCAAATTAGAATGTGTATTAGCTGAAGAATGTACATGCCTTTATAGATGGGAGGTGAGGCTATTGGGATTCATCTCCCAATGACTCTTGGCCTTCCTTATTTCCTAATATTAAATAATATACAAAAATACAAATGCACACCCATCCATAGGATTAGGTGTCAACATGTTGGATGCTATCCTTTAAAGTCCCTATGACGATGTCAATCTGGTGCTCCTCTGTAATATTCGTTACCCTTATATTCAATTTTTGGAAGTCTTCAATGTGCTCCACCATAGAACCATTTTGATTGATATTTATCAATTGGATAAAGTGTAGAAAATTTAAATAACTGATATATTATTCACCGAGATTCTCCTGATCACACACTATTTTAGCTTCATGCATAATACAAAATCTCTTCTACCATTGATCATCACATGCGGAAATAAAATCAATTGCATGCACACATTAAAACCATAAACAATCACACATATGAACACAGTATTTCATGGGAAAGCTTAAAGTTGAAAACCCCAACTATCTGTATATTATATGTCATGGAGATCATGTAACAATCATAGTACAAAGATCCTCACAAGCTCTCATCACTACCTCAAATTGCTACACACTATCAAGCTAGATCTAGCAAAACACATGCTCCAATCTTTTTCCACTTGATAGCCAACCTCTATTGCATAATCAATGCTATGGGATGGATCATTAAATAACATGAACCACCTGGCTTGTACTGTGCAATCCTCATGGGCTTCTCTAATCACTGCGTGTTGCAAATAGCAACAATATAGTCACAACTGATAGTTAACCTTCTCTTTCAGCTATTTCTGCACTGGTCTGCACTGAAACTGTCCATGCATTGAAGTTAACTGATTCATTCTTTAATTGATTAATGAGTTTATAATTAGTGAATTAATTAATAATTAATTCACACCACTCTCACTAATTTTATCAATCAGTTAAACTAGATACAAATATCTCAACTATGTTTAGATTAGTTAAACTGAATACAACTCCACTAACTTCCTCAATCCACTCCACCAAACTCTGTCACATGAGTTCTAACTGAAGTATCCATGCAATAGCTCCACATAACCCTTAGGAATAGCGTAATTCCTTCTGTCAGCTCCTGTGCCACATCTTTGCACTTAACTGAAGTGCTCCAAGAGAATAAGATAATGTTTAGAGTCCAAATATTATTAAGAGCCAATAATATTCGACATATCTATTTTTAGTTTGGCAATCTAAAAATAGATTCTGCCCAGTATGTCTAAAAATAGAAGTCCATATATTTTTTCCAACTTGACCAACCATCCACAAATACCATCCTGCAACTCATAGAACATGATCCATATGTCTAAAAATAGACATAGTCTAAAAATAGACTTTGCACCAAAAATAGCTTGTGGGCCCACTTAGTGAAGGCGACTCTTTTCCACTAAGCTCATCATGTTGTTGCAATCTCAACACTCCCTCTCAAAAAGATAAGGATTATCTGCAACCCCTATCCTGCCCCTATGGTATTCGAATTTTCTCTTGGTGAGCACCTTCGTCAAGATATCAGCATCCTGATCCTCCGTGGGAATGTATGAAAGTAACATGATCTTCCGCTGCGCACAATATCTGATATGATGATACCGGATGTCAATGTGTTTAGATCTATCATGAAATACTGGATTAAACGAGAGCTTGATGCAACTCTGATTATCAGAATAAATCACAATAGGCTCTAAGCGTGAAGCAAACAACTTGACCAGGATCTTCCTCATCCATATAACCTCGCATGCAGCCAAACTCGCTGCAATATATTCGGCCTCTACTGAACTGAGTGCCACGGATCTCTACTTCCTACTGTACCAAGAAACTGCTGTCAACCCGATACTAAAAATCCCTCCAGATGTGTTCTTTCTATTCGTTGGGCTCCCTGCCCAATCTGCATCTGTGAAGCCACATAGCCTCACCTCATCTAACTGCCTATACCATAATCCATATCCCAATGTGCCTCTGATATATCTCAATACATGCTTCCCCACCTTCCAAAAGAGCTTGGTAGGCTTAACCATAGCTTGTGAAAGCTGGTTAACAACATAGCATATGTTGGGTCGTGTATTGACCAGATACATAAGCGACCCCACACACTGTCGATAAACAGTGGCATCCACTACCTCCACCGAAGTAACATCCTCCTTCCTCCATCCACCAGGAAGAGGAGTATCAATAGGATTGCAGCCATGCATGCTGAACTTCTCCAGTATCTCCCAGGCATACTTACCCTGAGAAACAAACAGTCCACCACTGCACTACCAAATTTCCAATCCCAAGAAACAATGAACTAGGCCCAAGTCCTTCATCTCAAACTCCTTTGCAAGATCAGCCTTGCATGAGTGTATCAACAATTCATCACTTGTCAAAATCAAATCATCTACATAAAGTACAATGATCAACAACTTTCCCTCCACCACTATCTGGTATAGGTTCGGATCCGCCTCACTCTTGGAGAATCCAAGTCTGGTGAAATAATTGTTTATCTGTGTGTACCAAGCACGAGGTTCTTGTTTCAACCCATACAATGCTCTTTTGAGCCTACACACATGCGACTCACTGCTGAAGATCTCAAAACCTTCAGGTTGCTCTATGTACACCTCCTCCTTAATGACTTCGTTGAGGAACGAAGTCTTCACATCCATCTAATGAATGTGCCACCCCATCTACGCTGAGAGAGCAATAATCATTTGTATGGAAGAATACCTTGGGACAGGTGCAAAGGTCTCCTCATAATCGATCCCCTCAATCTGTGAAAAGCCTCGGGAAACAAATCTTGCCTTGTACTTCTCCACACTCCTATCAACTGCCTGCTTCACTTTGTAGATCCATCTCAAACCCACCACTCATTTCCCCTCTGGCCTTGGGACAATCTCCCATGCACTGTTTCAGACAATCGAATCATACTCTTCCATCATGGCATCTACCCATGCGGGATCCTCCACAGCTTCCTCGAAAGAGGATGGCTTTGTCATGATACACTTGCTCATAAGAGCCATGTATCCAGTATACTAGTCAGGTGACTGTCTCCATCTGCATTGTGATGTAGGTGCTCCTACAACCTTCTCTGCATCTTGAGACAGTCACTCAGCTTCTGTAGTGCGCTTCCACCCTCTGATGGTTGGCGCTTTCTGAGTGGTCTCTTCCACTCCACGAACCTCATCTTGTGGCTAATCCACATCCTGAGACTCATCCTTAGCAACTAATAGCTCCTCATCTACATGCAAGTGTGGCTCCCTCTCAAGCGAACACATCATGGCTTTCTCCTCATGAAATTTGATATCCCGTCGCACAACAGTCTTGCGACTATCTGAAAAATACACACGATAGTTGTGGGGCATATCAGTGTACCCAAAAAATATTCCAACCTCTGCAGTCAACTCCAGCTTCTTCCTAGCATCCTTCATCACATGAATGTAAACAGGTGAACCAAAAATCCTCAAATGGGAAATATCAGTTCTCTTACCATAAAACGCCTCCTTGGGTGTACTCTTGCCAATTATCCTATGAGGAGAATGGTTTTGGACATATACTGCAGTATTGCATGCCTCAGCCCACAAGTGTATGGGAAGGCCCTAATCATGCAACATCACCCATGCAGCACCCATGATCGTTCTATTCATCTGCTCAGCAACCCCGTTCTGCTGTGGGTTACAAGGTGCTATGAGGTCTCTTTGAATTCCTTCTGCGCTACAAATGTCCTTGAATTTGCCAGAGATGAATTCACCACCATTGTCACTCCTAAGAGCCTTCACCTACTTCCCCAATTCTTTCTCAACCAGTTCCTTGAACTCACAGAACTTTGAGTATGTCTCGCTCTTCTTCTGCATGAAGAAGATCCAGCACTTACGAGAAAAATCATCAACAAATATCACATAATACCTTTTCTTTGCTGTCAAATCTACTGAGAAAGGTCCACATACATCTGTGTGAATTCTCTCAAGGATTGTCGTGGCATGACTATCCTTCCCGTGAAAAGTGGCTTTCACAAATTTTCACAAGGTACACCCCTTGCACTGATATAACTGCGCAAGAGTGCCTTTAGGAAGCCTAGTAGAAATATGCTATAGTATCTTCAAAGCTCCATGGTGAAGGTGGCCCAATCTCCGGTGCCACAACTTGCCATCATCCCGGCTCACCAGTCCTTTTGCCTTTCCTGCCATTGCTACACAGCCATATACCTACAATTGATAAAGGTTCTTAACTCGAACCCCTATCCTCCTAGTCTCACCAGTTTCCTTACTGCGAAGGAAAGCCTTTCCCTCGCTAAAGACAACATCATATCCCTTGTCTTCTAACATCACCACAAAGATAAGATTCTTCTTCAATCATAGAACATGCATCACTTTCTTCAATACGAAGGGTTTACCAGAATCCCTCTCAAAGGAAATGGTACTGATGTCGGTCACACTGTATCTACCATCATCGCCCATCTTGATGTGCACTCCAAGATATTTCTCATCCAGATCAGTAAAAAAATCTCGATCTCCTATCATGTGAAAAGACGCACCACTTTCAAGAAACCACACTAAACCTGTCACACTTGATACCAAGCATGCGATCAATGAAAAATCCAACTCAAACTTTGAGGCTAAGGCCTCTCCAGCTGCAGTCCCAGCAGCCTACTTATTTTTCTTCTTCTGTGGACAATTAGTGGCGTAATGTCTGTGTTGGTGACAGTGAAAGCACTTCACCTTTGACATGTCTTGCTTCTTGCCTTTCACACCGGATTGAAAAGCTTTCTTTCTCTTCCCCTTGATTTCTTTGGCAGCCAAAGCGCAATTCTCTTCACCAGGTTTCTTTGATGAATATCCGTCCCTGGTACTCCACCTTATCTCCTCTTGCACAAGATCCGACCAAATTCGCTCCCATGCTGGCAATGTCTCTCGACCATTGACAGAGTCCTGATAGGAATGCCAACTCTTCAGAAGCCAAAGGAGAGCCAAGCTCACCAAGTCCTCGTCATCAACAGTAACCCCCACACTTCCCAGCTCATCCTTGCATTGGATGAACTTCGTGAGGTACTTGGGCATACTGTTGCCTTTCTCCATCTTTATGTTTCTGAGTCTATCCTTGAGCGCCAGCTTCCTCTAGTCGCTCTTGCTTTGGAATAAGTCTATCAAAGCTTTCCACATCAAGAATGGCGAAGCCTTACCATAAAGGCTAGACACTATGTGATCTTTCACACCTTCCAACAGAATCCTTCGACGCTTTGCTATCTTCTTTCGCCATGCGTCAAATACGGTAGCATCATTAGAAGTAGGTTTTGGAATTTCTGCATCTATGAACTCCTTCAACCCATTTTCATCCAGCACCACCTCCATCCTGTCGTTCTATGCATTATAATTCGAGCTACCCTCAAGGGAATACTTCAATTGCATTTCGTTGAAAGACATCTTAACTTCGACACCAAGAAAACACTACCGCAAATTCGAATTCCACCAGCACAAAACTCAACCGCTTCAATGTTTTGCAATTGCTCCAATGATCAATATCGCTCTGATACCATGTAGAAAATTTGAATAAATGATATATTATTCACCAAGATTCTCCTGATCACACACTATTTTTTCTTCATGAATAATACATAATCTCTTCTACCATTGATCATCACATGAGGAAATAAAATCAATTGCATGCACACATTAAAACCATAAACAATCACACATATGAACACAGTATTTCATGGGAAAGCTTAAATCTGAAAAGCCCAACTATCTGTATATTATATGTCATGGAGATCATGTAACAATCATAGTACAAATCTCCTCACAAGCTCTCAGCACTACCTCAAATTTCTACACACTATCAAGCAAGATTTAGCAAAACACATGCTCCAATATTTTGCCACTTGATAGCCAACCTCTATTGCATAATAAATGCTATGGGATGGCTCATTAAATAACATGAACCACCTAGCTTGTACTGCGCAATCCTCATCGGCTTCTCTAATGACTGTGTGTTGCAAATAGCAACAGTATAGTCACAACTGATAGTTAACCTACTCTTTCACCTATTTCTGCACTGGTCTCCACTGAAATTGTCCATGCACTGAAGTTAACTGATGCATTATTTAGTTGATTAATGACCTTATAATTAGTGAATTAATTAATAATTAATTCACACCACTCTCACTAATTTTATCAATCAGTTAAACTATATACAAATAGCTCAACTATGTTTATATTAGTTAAACTAAATACAACTCCACTAACTTCCTCAATCGACTCCACCAAACTCTATCACATGAGTTCTAACTGAAGTATCCATGCAATACTTCCACATAACCCTTAGGAATAGTGTAATTCCTTCTGTCAGCTCCTGTGCCACATCTGTGCCAGATCTGTGCACTTAACTGAAGTGCTCCAAGAGAATAAGATAATGTTTAGATTCCAAATATTATTAAGAGCTAATAATATTCAACATATATCTATTTTTAGAATGGTAATCTAAAAATAGATTCTGACCAGTATGTCTAAAAATAGAAGTCCATCTATTTTTTCCAAGTTGACCAACCATCTACAAATAACATCCTACAACACATAGAACATTATCCATATGTCTAAAAATAGACTTTGTGCCAAAAATAGCATGCGGGCCCACTTAGTGAAGGTGAATCTTTTCCACTAAGCTCATCATCTTGTTGCAATATCAACATAAAGAATGTGTTTCTCTTTGTACCATCATAATGTGATATCATTTCCTCCATAAAAATTGATCAAGTGACATTTTTTTTACAACAGAAAATCCATCGATAGCACCGGATTGTATTTTTTTCTAAACATAAAGTTGATATACGTACCTTTTATGTATTTTTCACATTATCGAGATCAAAATACTGCTCCATTTTTAGTATTCATGTTACGGGATCCTTGGCATAAAACTTCCTGATATCGATCTTTGTAATATGGTGGGTCTTGAATCCAACATTAGAGTTTATGAAATAATGATTAAAATTTATTTTTTTCTCATCATGAGTTTCCTCTACTACCTTTTTGTAATTATGAATCATTTCTTGAAGCAAGTTTGTCAAACCTACCTTCAAAACTTCCATGTCTGCTTTTAGTTTTTCTTCTATACCATCGATATTAGCTTCCATGAAATTCTTCAAACCATCCATTCCATTCTTCAAAAAATCCATCTTAGATTCCATGCCTTTCATGTCTTTCTTTAAACCATCCATCTTAGCTTCTATTTCATTTTTTGTTACTTTTTGCAGAGAGAAATTTGTTGCACTTGGTCTAGTAAATTTGATATATCATTTTGCACTTCTTCCTCTTCATAATTCATAGTAGAGCCTTTTGAGGGCTTAATTCATGTGGAATTATTTTTTAGGGGAATTTAGAACCAAATACTAATATCTATGCTTAAATATGCCCTTAAAAATAGTTCAAACTGATTTTTCAAACAAGACTTAAGCAATTTTTTTTTTAAATTATAAACCTTTTTCTTGCTTTTTAGGAGCTCAATATTGAAATTGTTGTATCTCTATAATTTCAGATTTTCAAGATCTCAAATTTGGTCTTCTTGTATTCCTCGATGTCTTCTTTCAAATTCCACAGGCCAAACCATATTTCAATTCTTCAAGACAAAGTTATGCATGATCTCCGACAATGACCTAATTATGGGTTGATTTAGTAGAGAAAACTTGTATGGTGTGTCACATTTCATTATTTTTACCTTCACCTCTGAAATAAATATACATGAAACTAGAGTCTGCGCATTTTCAGGCACTTATTACAAAATTAAAATCTCATTCCTGAAACGAAAGTTATCATGGTTTTCCTTCGGTCACCTATTTGAGGTGAAATTCTAAACCCTCCAAAAAAACTAATTTCCAAATATCATATCTCCAGAGATATTGCGAGCCGAGGTCTAAATTTTTTACCTGAACTTCCTTAGGATTTCAGATCAAATGGGTTTTGTTTCTAGTTTTTAAGTCTTCATAGAAAAAATTATAGAAAAAATTTCAAGATGACCTATTTTCAACAGTAAAACCCTAGAATCCAAAGTTGTCATACCAAATGTTATGAAACCAACTCACAAAATAGAAGAAAATATAGATCAACGACTTAAAAATAAGACTCTTCGAGGGGAAACATATTTACATTAGATACATGAATAATAGTTTGATGATTCAAATGAGAAAACATTATTTCTATATATAGGAGTCCAATGGGTCACCATATAGTCCTAGTCAACACAATAATAACAATATAAGGGAATGGCAATAAAAATAGCAGGCTTATATGGGGCACAATAATAACAATATGGTGACTACATGGGTAAAAAATAACAATAAGGGGGATATAATAACAATAACAATAAGGGGATACACTAGTACTATAGGGACCTAGCATAGCATATCCATTAGTAGCATTCAAGAGGAGAAAAAAGGAGTCAAAAAACTGAAAAGAGTCAAAAATTCTTTGCCCCCTTGATGGATAGGATTGGGTTCTTTAGTTTTCACAATTGTGTACATGTTGTAGCTACTTGTAGGAGAATATTGTGCAAATATATGTACTAGTTTAACTAGACAAGAAGAGGGCCCTCTCTCAAGCATACAAATTCGTTTCATGGCTATTTTTATACTTGTAACCTATTTGGCCATAGGGATATTGATTCAAAATATAACACAAATAGATGGATACCTCAAATGAACAAAAAAATATTAAATAATTTCGCCTCATATCTTGGTCATGTGGACTGCTATGTGTGCCATAATTTCAAGCACATGGCCAAAAATTTTAATTTTTCTAGATTCTTCTGACCATCGAGTCAAAAGGAGAAGAAAAAGGAGAGTTATTAAAGAAATAAACAATGAAGGAACAAGTGGAAGAGAAAAAAGTAGAAGATAGGAATTTTTGGTATTTCTCTTTGTGCATGTGATGATGATGATAGGTTGTATATTGAGAGAATATTTCCCACAATATGTTAGGTGACAAGAGAAAATTCCTCTTTTTCAAGAGAATCGAAAGTGGCCATGTTGTTTTTAAAGGTAATGAACTAAAAAGGTAGTTGGGGAGAGGAAAGGCCAACCTTTGTGAAAAGAAGACCAATGAAGATGATGTGTGTCTCATTGAAGGTTTGAAGCAGAATATATCAAGAATTAGCTAGATGGTTGATGAAGGAAGGGAAGTTTTATTTAACTCGAAGAATTTCTATATTTGGAAAGAATGATCGAACAAGGTGATCACAAAAGGTGTCAAGACACCAAATAATGTGTATGTGTTGAAGGGAAGAGTGAGAAAAAATAAGAGATCGAAGAATAAATATTCCCCATTAGATTCTAAGTATGAGACATCAACCCCTATTGTAGGTTATGATTGCATGATAGGTCACTTAGACTGCGAAAATGTATGTGAGGCCTTCATAGCCTCAAGATGAGTATATGGGAGCATGGATATGCATATGATTTGTATGAATAATATTATTTTTTTTATCGTGAGCCAACTTTCACATTTAGGTTTGTATGATCAACATGCTCATTGGAGGTATAATTATCTCATGCAGAGCTATGCTTTCATTCAGTTCTCTTATAGAAAATTTATCTTTTTTTCATCATGATACAAAAGCCATGAAACATCCTTATATGTAATTATTTATAATCATCTTGTTATTATTTCTGTCTGCATAGAGTTCATCATTCATTATACTGGTATTTATAGTGTGTGACAACAATAATCCATGGGATATAGAGTATAATGATTCAACAATGTCTTTGCATCGTTATAACTATCATTATCTATGTTGGTTCATGTTTGGTTGAGTATTCATGATGTTAGACACACATAGAAGTTGGTATATACTTCATCCATGCATGCATCCTATTATGCAATCATTTTTACAAATGGGTATAAGAGAGAGAGAGGTATCTGGCATACATAGTATTAGGAAAATCACATCATCCATGTATGCTCTCATGTGAGCAAGATAAATCCTATAACATTGTTTCATTCATCATTTTCTCTAGTTAGTAATTTTTTTTGTCATCAAGTATGTGATGAGGAGAGTCTTGAGATGGTTCAGTCATGAGTGGGTTTATGGAGTCATTGGTATAGGCATGTATTTTTATTCATTAAGTCTTGTATATCATATATTTGTCTTGAATTCTCTTTATTTATCATTTGGGCATGTGTTGCATGGTGTATTAGTCTAGCTGGTGACCTCTTTCTTGCTTCAAAGAGACATTTGCAGCATCTAACATTGATGTACAACACTACGGAGAATGTGTTTTTAGCCCCATTACATGTTCATGGGGATCATTTTAAGAATGGGAGGATGCATGGATGCATAAATATATGTTTGTAAGTTGATTCTATATTTTCGCATGCTTATATATTTTAACTTAAGATCAATTTTTATCAACCCTATACTTAACTTCTTGTTGAAAATTTGAGGGGGAGTATTTCTATTAGTATGTGTTTAGATTCATCGCAAGTGTTGGTATTTCCCTCTTCCATTTATGTCAAAGGAAGAGAGAGAATGTAAATATGTAAGAGAAAAAGGACCGCGGAAATTTTTTTGAGCTCATCCTCATGGTTGTGAAGATCGGGTTGAGTTTGACATCAAAGTTAAAGGGGGAACATGTTTTCATTCTAGTGTTTCCATTGATGTCAACACAGTCTTAGTAATATTTTTCAAATCATTGATGTCAACTTGATAATGGTGGCTCTCATTGTTTGTCGCTAGTATAAGGATCTATTCAGCGTGAGTTTTCACTATTTTAATGCATAGGTTTTGATTTGGTACAAAGATGTTGATTCATGCAGAGGTGTTTGGCCAACTAGGCATCCATAATCATAACTTGATTATGCGAATGTGTTTGGAAAGTTAATCCATTATTTTTAGGGTATTGATGTTATAAATGAGTTAAATAAGTTATGACATGAAATGGAGAAGGTGTATGAGGTTTTACAGGTCTTGGAGACACTTCCATATGAAGTCTTGTGCAAGAAAGGAAGTATTGAAGTGGTAATGTAGATCTCTAGTATGAAAAGCAGTGTTATACCCTAGGGTAGCATAAATTTCTAGCTCAATACTAGTGTTATAACACTTTTCTTAAAAGGAGGACCACCATTATAGCTTGTAAGTGGACTTCTCTAGATTCTTTGCACATTCTATTGATTTCCAATGATAGAAACTAGGGTAATTGCGCATATTTTCATGAGGAAGGTTATGTTAACATAAAATATTGTTGGAACAACTGTTTAAGGTGTGAATTCCTTGATTGATTGGTATTGGAGAGAATGGTTTTAATATGTTAAATATATGAATGAATGGATAAATTTGGATTTACTGTGCATAATGACAACAGTAAGTCTAGGAAAAGGGTAAAGGGTGATCTCTTGAAGCACATTAATATAAAGATGTCAAGGTAGGAGTATGTGGAGATCAAGAAGGTGTGCGGAGACATAGAGATAATTTCGATGGCTTAGATAGTGTATTGAAAAGGTGTAGTGGATATCTACGAGTAGAAAGAACATTGGATCAAAGTTTGGAGAATTTATAGCATAGGTTGAGATAGTGGTGGTTTAGGGACATAAAATTGTGTAGTTGTTTGATGATATGAAAAATGTTTTGTGATTGTAGGAGAAGAGAAATTTTGCTGGCTAAGTTACTATATTATTTGGGCATATATTATTGCTATGTATTACCTATATAACTTTTATTTTTTAGTGAGAGCTTGATAGCCCACTAAGATGGATATTTGTATGGGATCCATAACTTGAATGTTGCTACAAAACATTTTTGGGAGTTGGAATGTGGTGTGTTGATATGTTGCTATTGATATTATATATGCATAATATTTGATGTTTGGATCATATATGTTGTGGTGCTGCAATATTTTATGTATTTTTTTGTCTATATTATGAGTAGAATGATTGTTATAGAGAGATTTTCTTAGAGCGATAATATTTATTTGATGAGATTATTGTATGTTGTGATTCTATAGTGAAGGTCAAATGAAATTAGGCTCACTCTTGTGTTGATTTTAGGATATGAGACATAATTCGAAAAAAGATGAAATTAGGTCCATGAGATGCGCATGAATTTTGGGGCCTTTAGTGAGTGAGTGGTGGTTTTCCAAGCAAGTGGTGGCTTTTGTATTCAGGGTGAAGTGGAATCCCTCAGGGAGTGGCATTAGAACTTGGAAGTGGTAACTTCCATCCAGTGGTGGCTAGGCGAGACTTATTGGGGGTAGTCGATTCTAGCAGGTGATGGATTACAAAGTCAATGGAGTGGTGATTTCCTGTAGGTGGTAGCCTGTAAATTTCATACAGGTTGTTTTCTAGAGAAAGTAGTAGCTCACATTAAGGGCATGTTGTAGGTTGAACAGTAGTTGTGGTAAGTGAATTAGATGTAAAATAATTTTATGATAATAGAATAGATAGAGATGAAGAATGTTTTTTGAAGCTGGTTTTTACCCTTCTAGCATCCACCTTATATATTTTATCTGAATTTTTGATGATTTGTGTTGTTGGGCCTTAAAAATCACATGTTTCTTTTTATGTGTGCATGCCACTCATATGATTTATATTCTTCATTGATATACTAATGTGTTGTTGGTTAATTAATGCATGATTCCATGGATATGATAAGAGAATATAGTGTAAAACCATCCTCCAATATCTACCCAAGTAGCCAACCAATGAGGGTTAACATGTGATGAGAGAATACTATGATCATATTTGACCTCTGAGGTGACATTAGGGACGTGGAATCAATGGAAAATTATAATAAAAACCTTCCACATCAACAACAAGAATCCCAGGAACCATCCCAACCACTCAGATAACTATCACCTATGTCCCACTGAGTGTTTAACCCACTTAACCCCTATATGCTCCTGAAATATAGGAATGGGTGTGTCTGGGGGGCTTTGGACACTCCCGTGAAATGGGAATTCATGCATCCAGGACTTAAATTACCTACAATTGTGCCTACGTCGAAATTATTACTTGAAATTCCTTATGCTCACAACCTAGGCTAGTACCCATAACTCGATGAAAAATTCATAAATGAAACAAAACAACAACAAAAAATGGTGCAAAAGAAAATATTCGATCCTGGACATGACTAGAACTCTACTAGCCATGACAGGAATTTCGTCAAACATGTCAAAAATATGTAATCTACAACTATAAACAACATATATGATCATATGGGTCTCATAATTATCTGAGAATCGATAAGAAGCATCATCGCTACATCAAATTAAATAAAGTATAGTCTATTTACATATAGTTACACTTTTCATTAAATTACGAATGAAAAAATGATGAGAGCCATACTTCATCGCCATCATAAAACTCAATAATAACCAACAGATAAGAAATATAAATGAAAATCACATAAAGAAATATAAGCCATATGAAAAAAAACTTATTTACCCGTCAACACAAGCGAAAAATAGCTCTTATTTCCATAAGAAAAACACAACCTAGTATGGGACTTCTACATTCCACTTGACCATAGACATGGCTAAGAAAATCTCTCTTTAGCTAGTCACCCCGTGTCATATTCCAAGTATTAATGTGGGATATCATAAATGAAATCCATCAAAACCAAACTATGAATTCTATAGAATAAACCACCTCAACCCTCAACCAGTGATTTGAACACACTGTTAGACATCACAACCACAACAGATTGGTTTCTACCCAAGTTGTCTAGGGCTCCATAGTGTTTGTTCCAACCAAGGCCCCAACACTAGGAACTCAAACCTAGATGTTTCCGAGTTCCATATAATTTGTCCTACCAAGGCTCCAAGACTAGTAATGTAACCCAGTAAGGGCTCCAAAGCTCTTTTCCAACCAAGGCTCGAGGACTAGAAACTCAACCCTCAATTATCCACCTAGCTCCAATTTTTTTTTCGAACCAAGGTTCTATGAACTAGTAACTTAAACCACAACTAAAGGATGAGCTAATTGTGCCTACATATGGATATTATAGTCAAAACATAGAATTAGATTTGAACCGTTTAACTGTTTATTTTATACGTCAGATCAAATCAAAATTTCTTCGCTCTCGACTTACGTCCTTTGAACAAACTTTGACCACGATCACAAGAAACATTTTTTGTCGATTTAGATCAAGAAGATAGGACGAAATCCATGTTTGAATCATTCTAGAGATGCCCATGTGGCTCGTTCCTTTATTTTCTCCTTGGAACCTATCAAACCATAAAATTAGCCACGGAACCAATCATTAGCCGCAGAATAGGCTGCATTCTATAGCTGAGTTACAGAAATCCATTCAAATAATAAAAACATAGGAATATAACATAGAAATCATTTAAATGTGTTCCATGAGATAAAGCATGACATTTTTCATTGATTGGAGTGTATCGAATTACGATAAGGTAAGGAAAAAGTGATGATAAAGGATATCAGAGAAAGGACAATTATGAGGTTCAACACACACCTAGAAGTCACTAACCCTTCCAATCAAAAAATCTTATTTTTTCATTTCCATGCATTTTGGCATAGTGCTCCTTTGTGTTTCCCTGGCACTCCTAGTTAACGCTTCGTTGCATGTGTTGGCACATCTTGGCTGCATCCTACCCTAGCACTCTATAATTCCTTATCACTTCCAAGCATTCCTTGTCACTCCTCCTTATCACATATGGAATTCGTTCAAAATCCTTGGCACACACTCTTATTCATTAATTTACATGCATTATGACATAGTGCTACCTTATGTTTCTCTAGCTCTCCCTAACAATCCTTGGCACACATTGGCACACCCTGAAACTTGGCACATCTTGGCATGCTTTCCTAGTACTCTATCATGAATTGGAATTTCCTAGCATACCTTGTCACTCCCTCCTTAGCACACCTATAACTTGCTAACACTCCCTCCTTAACACATGGCATGTCTTGGCATGCCTAGCATGCCTTGGAACTATATGGCACTTACTAGAACACCATGAAACTTCTTAAAATGCCATAGAATTCCATAATATTACTTGTCACTTCCCCCTTGCCATGCCTGATAGTTTCTAACACCCCCAACACACCCTCTTATTCATTCATTTCCATTGTTTTTACTCGATGATTTATATTTGATGAGGTGTATCTGTAGAAAGAGTTCATTTAAGAGAATAAAAAAATGATCACAGCATTACTGACATAAGTAATTGAGAGATTCTACTTGAATGACATTAAGAAACTACACAGTAGATTTTAAGAATGAAATTTTTATGGTTTTTTGTTATAGTGTGAGGATGGTAAGAAGTCAGTGGTCAATAAGGTGTGTGAATTCTTACAATAACTTCTCACTCCCTCCTTGGCATGACAACTATCACTCATTGACGGTCCCTGATGCACCCTCATATTCATTCACTTATATGTATTTTGACCTAGTGCTCCCTTTTGTTTTCGTAGTACTCCTTAACACTCATCAACACACATTGGCACTCTCTACTTAACACTTTTCAACATCCCTTGCCACATCATAACATGCATAACAATCCCTGACACACATTGGCACTCGACACATGTTAGCACTTAGAAAGTCTTAGCATGTCTGACATGCATTCATCAGATGAATTGTTATGCTTTGGCATGGTTTAATATTAAATCTATGTGAGATCAATTATTGGAAAGTATATGAGAAGCATTAGAGGAATATTTGGCACGTACAACACAATAAAACTGCGCACTTGGCACCTATTCACACCTAGTGTTGGTGTTCCTGGGATGTCCCCCACAAAAAAGATAAATTGATGACTTATTAACCCTCTTATGTGTTCTTACCTTTGTAGTTCAACTTGTTTCCTCATTTGTTTCCTTGATTATCCTTAACACACATTGTCACACCCTTGCACATATTGGAATTCCTTAACACTTGGAACATGTTAGCATGTTTGACATGCCTTCATAATATTTGTCACATATTAGCATTCCAAATAACGACTTGGAACTCATTCCCTCAAAACTAGCCTTACCTAGGAACCTTACATTCCCTATAACACCTTGACACTCCCTAGTTGTTACACCCTCATAGATAGCCTTAATTTTTTTGCAACTTGGGAGCCCAATTAAGTCACTACAAAAACAATGTTGTGCTGAACCCAAAGTCTCCCTTTATCGGAATTAATATTTTCACACCTTATCAAAACCATAGACTACCCTCTTGCAATTCTTATTCTGAACTTCTCCTAAAACACTTCATCCTTGGGACACCTGTAATTCACCGACACTCCTTGGAACGCAATCTTATTCGTTCATTACCAAGAATTTTGACCTAATTCTCCATTTACCCTACAACTCCCTAGCACTCCTCAACATGCAATGACATTGTCTACCATGTGTTAGCACAACTTTTCATTCCTTGGCATGCCTTGGCACTCCTTATCTATCATGCCCTCACAAATACCATTACCTTTTTTTAGTCTTGGGAATCCAACCAAGTCCTTCCTTGACTATAATAGCTTGACCAAGTTACAATTAATACAACTATACTATGCATTTTTCACCTAATAACTTCATGTGGAACTCCATAACACTCCTTGGCACACATTGGTACACCTTCACACCTGAGACATCTTGGCATGTTGTGATGACACTCTAACATTCCTTGGAACTACCTAGCATACCTTATCACTCCCTCATTAACACACCTATAACTCACTCACACTCCCTGTCACACACACTTATTCATTTCCATGCATTTGAAACTAGTGCTCCCTTGAATTTCCTTGTCACTCCATAACACTCCATGACATGCATTGGCAACCCTTATAACCCGGCACATATTGGCATCTTTCCTTGCCCTCTAGCATACGTTGTCAGTCCCTCCTTAGCGCACCTGGAACTCACTGACACTTCCTGTCACAAATTATTATTTTTTCATTTTCATGCACTAATTTTACCTATTTCTCCCTTGTGTTTCCCTGACACTCCCTAACACTTCCTAGCACATGTTGGCATGCCCTGGTGTTAGACTCCTATACCAATAGGTGTCATTTTTCATGATTGACTTGATTGAACTATGGAATATGTTCAAACCTTTTTCTTGAGCAAAGGTGTTCCATATTCTTGAAAAAAAACAAAAAATCAAAAAATTTAAAAAATGTAAAGAGGGTATACCCTAAAAGAAAAATCAAAGGGTAAGAAAAATAAATTGGTCAAGAAAATGAAAGAAATGAACCCCAAGAAAAAAATAGACCAAGGAAAGTGTGCAAATCCAAATTCCACTTGGAACTACATAAAATACCTTGTCATTGCCTCCTTAGCACACGTTGAACTTGTTAACACTTAATTTCTATGCATTTGAAACTATTTCTCCCTTATGTTCCCCTAGCACTTGGACCTAAAAATCCCTAGCATGCGTTCGCACCACACCTTAGCACCTCTCACATCTTGGCATGCCTCAGTAGTTTCCTTTTATTCACATGCCTAACATGCCTTGGAATTTTCTAGCTTGTGTTAGTATTTCCTGGAATTCTTTGCCACACCTTAGCACTCCCTAGTTTTCATGCCCTCATAGATAGCCTTACTTTTTTTGCTACTTGGGAACCCAACAAAGTCGTTGGCAAAAAAATTTTGTGCCCAACCCAAAGTTTCCCTTTATCTGAAATTGCTTTGACCAACCCCTTATTGTAACCATAGGCTTCCCTCCTACAAGTCCTATTATCACCTTCTCCTAACACACTTTGTCCTTGAGACACCTGGAATTCATTGACACTCCTTGGCAACACTCTTATTTTTCCATTTCCATGCATTTTCACCTAGTTCCCCCTTGTGATTCCCTGGCACTCCCTAACACTCTTCATCATGCACCACTAAGGAAACATTAGCATGTTTATGGATGACCCTTGCTACAAAACTTACAACATGCAACCTTTAAAATTGTTTGAGTTTTCCTCCCAAGCTCAGAGGGAGCAAAAATCTGTTTAACGAAGGTAGACGTGTATAATCATCCAAGCTTTGTAGCTCACATATATAACCATATTTATAGCTCATCCACAACATGTTTTGGAAATAAATAATTTAATTTTGTGATAGTGTGGGTTTTATTTAAAATAGATAAATTTAATTAAAATTAAGCATAACCATATTGAAACCTCGTGGAGAACTTTGTTTTGCAATAAATATTTGAATTTGGTCATAGAATAAGATTTAAAATTGTTTTTGATTGACTAAAAATGTTTTTTCCATATACACAAGGTAATAACCTAACTCAGTAAAAAATAAAAGTATCTCACAATAGTAAGTCCACGCGTTAATGGCCTGCCAATAAATCATTTCAAATAATATATTTTTCCTTAAATAAGATCAATGAATTATCTCTCACTCTATTTTGGTTATACGATACAATAGAAATAAATTACTTAAACATTATCCAAGTTCAAATCTAAATATCCATTAAAGAGTATCTATGTGGTTGTTTCATGGTTACTTCATGTTTGAGGTGCCTATCATAATTCTGGTTAGGCAATTAAGTGCAAAACATGTGATACATGTGGTTCATAGACATGCTTAACTAGTGAGGTCACATTAAAGATTCTTGGTGAGCATGTTTCTTGAGTGGTATTATACAGTCAAGTGAAATAAAAAATATAGCCCCATAACAAAAGGTATTAAATCCATGTTTGAATGAAAAATTGTGGAATTGTTCTTCACTATTCACACCCATTTCATTGGAATAGTTAATGGGGCTATATTGATGAGGATGTTAACAATTCAAGTTGGGAATCATGTAAGGAACTTCCTCTAGGTGCCACTAGAAATGTTATCCTATATAACATGATAAAGGGTGCCACTGGAAATGTTATATTTTATAACATATTAAGGAAACATGATAAAGGACCTTCCTTGAGGTGCCACTGGAAATGTTATCTGATATAACATGTTAAGAAAATGTGTTAAAGGACCTTTCTCGAAGTGCCATTGGAAATTTTGTCCTATATAACAGGCTAAGAAAACATGTTAAAGGGTTTATATATTTCATAGCCCTCATAACTAACTCATAATGATCCTTGCGACATTTAGGATGATGTACTAGTTTGGCGTGGACTAGTAGAATGAAGGATGTATATCCTAACAAGGATGGATGATCAATGAAGTGTTGCAACACAAATTCACTGAAGGATAACACAATCTAGATATGTGTTTGATAGTGTGTTAGTCATGGCAAGGCCACATATTTGATTAGTGTATTGAAGGTAAGTGTAAGATTCTTGCCACTATGTACATCAACTTTAGAGAATTACAAGAAGTTGGTCTAGATGGAGACAACATAGCCTTACACTAGGTGGTTAGATATTCAAGTGTGTTCTCTTGAGGGAGGCAATGAAAGCTTGTTCATGTGTGGGTGGTGCTGACAAAATATCACTTATAATGAAATAAGCATTGCAACATTTCATATACTTTAAGTAGCCTAACTTGGGATCGGTTAGGGCATGTTGTCTATGCATAGTTGGAGTGATACAATAGGTTGATGGTAATGCACATCTAGTAATTCCATGTCAATAACATAAAAATAAAAGGCTTCTTGAGACGTATTATATTCTTAAGTGGATTTAAAAGTTTACCCTCATGACAAATGGTATCAGCACCACAGTTACATGCAAAGATTACAGAGTGTGCATTGACCATCAATGCCTTGTCCATTAGAGAATCCAGTGGAGCCATGTTTATGAGGATTCTAACAATTAAAGTGACAGGAGAATGCAAGGATCTTACTTGAGGTTACATTAGCAATGGCACAATGGATGGCATGCCAGGTAAACACGACTAAGAGTGGATCATGGTCTTATATGTTTGATATATTTTGTGAGTGACTTAGGTTGTTAATGAGACAATTACGATGGGGTACTAGTTTGGTATGGACTAGGAGATTCCCCTAACAAGGTTTGATCATTGAGAAAACATTGAAACAGAAGCTTAGGGGAGGAAGATGTAAATTGGAAATGTGATGAATAATCTGCTAGCCATGAAAACATAACATCATTGATGAGTGAAATGTAAGTGGAATCTTGTTTCCATTAGGTACATGATCATTGAGCCTTGATGGAAACAACACAATTCTATATTGGGTGGTTATTTTTCAAGATTGCTTGGATTAGAGAAGGTGGTATAATGTTTCCTATGGTTGGGTGGTGATGATATAGCATTTTTTTCACAAAGAAAAAATTCGTAATTTTATTTATGAGAAAACAAAATTACATGTTGTATGTGCTGGTATATGTCCAAAGACATTCAAAATGCCGCAAATAAAAGCAAAGGGGATACAATTAAGATTTTCTCCCCTTCTTCTTTTCCACCTTACGCCAAGCACCAAGTGTTGGCTCGGTCTCGATAAGGAAAAGCTGATTTCCTTCTGTTGGTGCTCCATTGTCCTTATCAGAGTCAGATGTGTCTGATGTATGTGTTCTTTTGTATCCCCCACTGTCTAGTGTTCCAGGTTCCATATCCTGCTGAGTCTTTGTGGTGGTGTCGAGCTGCTCTTGCATTTCCTGTTCTTGTGTGCCCAAGGAAGTATCTGTTTGTTGATTCTCATGTGGTGTTGGTTCCACCTCTTCTTCCTGTAGTTCTGGCTCTTCAGATGGAAATTTCCAACCTTTTGCCACTTTGCCTGTTTTCTTCTTTTTCCTGTTATCCCTTTTTGCTGCCGGGCATGTGTTTTGTAGGTGGCCTGTGCATCTGCAAATGCGGCATCTGAAGGCTGTGTTCTCATAGTCTAAATGTTGTGTCCATATCTGTTGTTTGTTGTTCAGCATAATGGACTCTAGGAGTCCTTTGCTCAAATCAACCTCCACACAAATTCGTGCGAAGGTGAAAATGCGCTCTTCCAGGCATTGAGTGTCGATTTTTATGTATCTGCCAAGGGTGTTTCCAATGCAGCCAAGAACATTTTCATTCCAAAAATGTAGCGGGAGATTGTAGAGCCTTACCCAAACTGGCATTTTGGTCACCTCCATGGTGTTGGCATCAAAATTTGGGAACCAAGGTGTAATGACGAGTCCCGTGGAGCCCCAGAACCATGGTCCCGCGCTGATAATGGCATCTCTGACCTCAGTGGATGTGAATTTGACAATGAAGAAACCCTTAGAGCACAGGTGTATTTCACAGTCCATAGTCCAGTTTGTAAAAATCCAATGGAACAACTCCATTGGTTTGGGCCAGAAGCAGTTGAATCTGCCTATAATTGCTTGGGATTCGTAGGCAGTTCTATGCATATCAATGTCTAGATTGTCTATGTTTATTTCAGGCACGCAGTCCTGCAGTTCTACAATATATGGCTTGGGGGAACTTTCAGCAGGGGCGACAGGAGCTGTGGGAATGTTATTGTCCCCCTGTAATACATTCCTATATGAACCTTTTGTGGGTACTATTTTGGATGCACCAGCACCTGAGGAGGATCCATGTGCCCTGTTTTGGCCCATCATTCCACCCCTCAGTCTGTGGTTGAGGCAGATGGATGACCCAGTGGCGATGGAGTAGTCATTAACCAAGCAATGGTCATCTAGTGCTTTCCCCCCAAAAATCAGAGACTGTGAAAAAACAGGGTAACCCGCCATAGATTGGATAGCTGCCTTTAGGTGTAGTATAGAATCTACTGTTCGAATCCATAAAATAAAGCAGTTACCTACAGAAGGCTTAATGAACACTTGAAATGGATTCGTGCCTACCTGAGAATCAGTATTGCAGATAGGCTGGCTGCGATTTTTGTCTTTTGGCACATCATTGTGGGCCAGTTCCTGGCACAGAAGTTCCGAGTGCATCTACAGAGACCGCTTAAGGTCTGTATTCCTTGTCTCAGCAGATATGAAGAAGTAATTAGGCCCTTAAAGCCTCAGTATATGCAGCTGTGGTAGCCGCAGAGCAAATGATCCCCAAGAGCGCTGGTCCAAATCCCAATAATCGCCCATCAACGAGGACCAGGCCGTGGATGAAAAGGCCGGTCTGTAATGGGGGAAGTCAAGAGGTATCCACGCCCAATGAACGAGAAATCTAGAGATCTCAGCATGAGTATTCAACCAGAAGAACAGAGTATAGTGCTCATTGGCATCATGAGCGGTGCAGCAGAGCACTAAACCCGGCGCTGGTGCAACGCCAAAGCCACCAATGTAACAATGGCCCTCGCAGTGGCTTACTCCAGACCTCGCTGTAGATTTTGACGGGCTTGTTAGGCACCTGTGCCCCATTCTGATTGTTCTGCAGGGAGTCCATGAACCAGTCACAGCAGAAATAGAGAAACCCACCGGCGCGAATGGATTCTCAGCCCCAATCAAGTCGCAATGAGCAGCACAGGTAACACAATGTCTTTTGCCATGGATGCGCCTCCAGAGCATCGATCTCCAGCCCGTGGCGGCGCAGGAGGACTGTAACCCTAGAACGAAGAGAAAAGCTCCCGCGCGCGCCATCTCTCGAGCCGTGATGATAACGTGCCTGCTTAGTGTAAATTTCAACATTTTTTATAATTTAAGGTGTTTCTCATTGGTTCAATTAAAACATGTGTTTAAGAATAGATCGTTATGCCTAACTAGCAATGTTTATCAGTGCTATGCAATGACTAAATTTTTATAATTATATAGCATGCTTAAATAATCACTAAATTTTTATAATTATATAGAAATGTTTTAGAACAAAATAAAAAGTCTAACATTGTGACACCCCTCTCTTTCTCTCTTCTTCTTCTTCCTCTTCTTTTTTTTAAATAATCATAACTTAATTTTATACCAACCTAGATCCACCTGAAATGCAGATATACCAAGCACCTCAATTACAAATCTACCAAGCACTTAGGGGGATCAAATTTCTTTTCACTCCAAAAAAAAAAATTGCATCTAAAGATATTTGATCCCTCTCACTGCTTGGTAGATACGAAGTTAAGAAGGACCTACGAGATTTTAATTATTAATTATAATTAATTATAAATTTTATTTTATTTTTATTGGGTCAAAAATTTAGCAAAACTTTATAATATTTGTACTATTCTTGTCTTTTATTTATATTTATATTTCATTTAAAAATGTTTAAAAAAACACTACACTTTTAACTACACATGAAAACATCTAGCCAGAATTAAAAGTGGAAAAGCTAAATTTCTCCGAATAAATTAAAAACCTAAAAAATTAAAAAAACAATTTTTTAATTGAAATTTCTCCCAATAAATTAAAATCCTAAGAAATTTTAAACCTAGGTAAAATGTGGACGAAAAATAAAAAAAGTATCTTTTTATTTCTAGACCTCAATGCTGTGGAACAAGGCACTATGATCAAAGCCCTATTTCCAAACCATTTCCCACTACTTTATAAAATTTATCTAGATTTTGCCAAAAATATATACCTATTGGTTACACATTTTCTCCATTGAGGCCATCATCCTGAAGAACCCACCAGGCATAAGGGATTTGGGGAGCAGTAAATACCAATCCAAAATTTTACAGAGTACTAACACTCAATTTCAATCAATGTATTAACCCAAGGGTTTATTTATGTTAGCTTTTCTATAGATTTTAGGTTTAGTAGAGGAGTAGACAGAAGACTAGAGTCTGTGCTGAGAAAGCAGAGGCTAGCAGGTCGTAAGTCCTAGAAAATTGTTGACTCATTAGTTTAGTTCAAGTAGAAACATAGGTGGTAGTTGCATAGGTGGAGGGAGTCGTAGATTAATTTACAAAGGCAAAGGATTATGTAGCATCCAGAAGAAAATATCATTCAATTTAATTTAAAAAAATTAAGGTCAGTGGATTGATCCCATGTGGGGATGGGCAGGTATATTGGAAAGGAACACAGTCCCTCCCTTCCCTTAGTGAGTTCAGGTCTGGTGGTAAGTTTCCCTGGCCATTTCCTTTCACATTGAAATCATCCTTTCCTTCTAATCCAAAGTGAGGGCGAGGCCACGCTCATTGTGGATACAACACTGGTAGTGAAAAGTGACTATCAATTTGTTTCACTCAAATAGAAACCGTCTGGTCAATACATTCACTGACATAATCAAATAACTCAAGCCAACTGAAACTTAGTCAAGGCCATGCTAGTCTCGTGGTAGTATTTTTCTTTTGGCAGTATGACTCTGACTGAATATAGGAGGTATATAAATCCCCTCATATCAAGAGCTTAGAAAATCGAAGTGTCTCGGTATAAATCCTTCCATTTCATATGTTTAAAAAAAGTTTAGTGCTTCTATATACACATCTGTTCATTTCAAAATTCTTACCAAAATTTTTAGTGTGGACATTCTATATTTAATTACAATTTTTTCTTTAAATACAAAGTTTCTTCGTTAAGGTATCAGATCATGATCGTCAAATATAGGCATGGCCTTTGCCACTTGATTCTTCAGACACCGTCCTTCGTATCAACCCCCACACTCATTGTTTTCCCTAAAAATTTGAACTGCAATTCAACTTTTTGTAAGAAATTAGTATTCCCAAGATCAATTTTTATAGTTGCAGCATCTCCCTTGGAGAGACGATGCATAACCCGATAGGAATCGGTTTTGGAAAGCCCCATGACAAGGTTGGATCCCCCATGTTTATGTTCAAATCACCATCAGAATAATGGTGATGATCATTTACTATTAGCAGACATGTGGAAATAAATATTATTGGAATAGAATATTAAATCCTATTCCTCCTCTTCTCCTTTAACATATTATTAGATACAAAGTGTTCGTATGCGCCTATTATCAATATTTTGACTAGCGTTCTGCATATAAGTTTCTTGGCAGTTAATCTCTTTGGTAAGCTAGGGATGGAGAATTATTGTTATAAGGTTACAAAATACATTTATGCAAGGCTAGCCATAAACATTCCCAACCTATTAAACTGGATTGGTTGGAGACATATATAACTCGATTGGTTATGTTGCAATGTCAGACAATGAGACGAAGATTAAGCGTCTTCGGATAAGAAGATAAGATGGAGATTAAGCGCGTGGTGGTAATGATAGACACTGCAACACGCATGAAATGGTCCTCTAACTTTATCCATTAGAGACTCCTGAGGATGTAAACGATCGAACTTCTTATCTCTTAAATCCATTGGAGCCTCGTGAGGATGTAAAGGTGGAGATTGGATTTCTGGGTATCTAGACATCACATGATTCAACCTAGAGGTTTAACAATGGAAGTGCCAGGGAGCAACTTCTGTTTTAAATTGGGAGAGGAAATTAGCATAACAATATTAGGACACAACATGGGAAATGCATTCGCTATGCTTTGTGCTTGACGTGTTCTATACAGCTGCAACCCATAGTTTTGATGTGCAACGACTATGTGCCAGCAATCTCACTGTCATTTTCTCGAAAAATTTTCACTTTCAAGGCCATTAACAGCTAGATTATTGGAAACCATCTATGAAGAATCTGCATTAATTTAAAGCTATCTACATTATTTCCCAAGCAAATGGAGTGGTTTCTTAGATTTTTTCCATGATCCATCCATTAGAATGGAGGAATTACAAGTTTGGAAGAAATCAACAATGGGCATGTTTATGTTTCATCACTCAGGTAATACACTTTTAGCCTTGCCCTCGTCAATACCCTAGGCCGATTTTTTCAAATTGTTGCTTAATATCACATAAGCAAAATCCTTGTCATTTGGTTGGCTTGGGTATTTTGGACATGCAACTCTATTGCTCCCTAACAGATTGAAGATCTCATATTGGAATTTGAGAGCAGGTTTCTTTTCTCAACAAGGACAATTCAATAAGTTTCCTAGGTCAGCTCATAGCACCAAAATATTTTTTGAGTAAATTTTAACTCTAGTATCTGGTTATTGCATGAAGAAAATTTATAATGATATTATAAATTTTATTACCACACCAGATATAGAAATTCAATCACATATCTACAACAACCTAGAACCTAAAAACATGCTTCAGTATTGTGAGACAATGTAAAATTTTGAGGTAGTGTTGAGTGAAAAAATTCTGTCTTGATCCTAACTCTAGGGAAATATTCAATGAAATCACACCCATTTTCTATAAATAATAGGGATGTACATGAACACTACTTAAAAAATTTTGGCAGGTTTGACAGAATAGGTTTCTCTCATCCAATGCTTCTCAGGCCTCCTCTATAAAACCATGGGTGATTTATTGATGTATGGAGTTTGTTAAAAATTCCACTTGGTTTATTAATGTGTTTTCCCTACAATATAATTGCATGCCACACATTGATCCACAACTCATTAGGGTGTAGTGATTTTATCTCACATGGTTTTAGATTTGAATGTAATGTAATGTTTTGAGCATGAGATCAGTACAGAAATTAGAGAGACTTTTGCAGAGAATTGTATTGAGAAAATGAATGTAAACCATGTAAATTAATATTCTTCTTTTATTAAAATCATAGAAGTGGATTCTACCTAGTTTTCTTAATATTGTACAGAGTAAATTAATAATAGATTTTTTTTTTTTTTGGATTTTTTTTAGCCTTTCTTAGATAATATATTAAGCATGAGCAAAACCTTCACCCTAATCTCTTTTGACTGATTTCCATGTTCATAATAGTGATCACATTTATTATTCAACTTTTCTAATTGACTACTGAAGGGTTTCACCAAACAAGTTGTTTTTCTTAATCTGCATATTTCAAAAATGGAAAATGTATATATTGTGTTATAAACGGCTCATATGGAATATTGTGTTTTATCCCTCCTATTTTTTTAGACCTCATGATCATGTTACTCTCAAGGAAATGAAATTTGATTGGCATGCTTGCTGAGACAACAAGGTTGGGTTTAAGGTGAGGGTAATATGATGCCTTTCATTTTTTACAAGAATTAAAATGGTTTATGTGTATAGATGAACATAGTTATTTCATAATTCAGTAAAATTAAATTCCTTATAAATAATAATATTTTTGTTTCATAGCATTGAATGATTTTCATTATTGTTTTGAATAAATTAACAACCAAATTTGAAATTGCTTCTAAGTTTTACATACTCCTAGCCATCCACTTATCAAGGTGGATTTCAAACAAATAACATCTATCATAGTTTATATAATTCCCTCTAAATTTAGTATTATTCCATACCTTAAGAGACCATATCAAATGTTGATCTTCATGTTCAACTATCATGTCATCAACTGAAAAATTCTAAACTTTAGAACAAATTATGCTTATGCAACATGGCATATTCCTGCAACTTTCTCTTCCTATAATAATCTGAAAGCATGAATCAAATTTACTTAAAAAGAATTCAAATTCATGCATACCTCTTTCTTCATCTAGCCTTCTAGTCCAAAATTTCTTCTTATCTACTCATGAGTTCCTTTCCATGAGTAGATACTAGTCACAAAAGTCTTACATTCTGGAGGTAGAGCATTGAGCACATAGGTTATCAATTTTTCATCTGAAACAATTTCTACAAGAGCTTGGAGTTGATCCCTCAACTGAGATGTCTTCACCAGGTATGAGGATATGTTCTCATTAAAGGATAGCCTTTCCTTGTACAAGTGACTCCTTAAATATATATTCTGTCGTGAATTTATTACTGCATATAACTTAGTCAACTTGTCATATCCAATTCTACAACAAATCGAATAAGGTGATACTTGATTCATTCAACAAGGATTGCTTAATCCCTTGTTTAAGTATTTGTTCCAGTCTTTGGTATTTCTCTTATCTAGTTCTGCAAATTTTTCTAGGACATGGTCCATGACATCATTTCATATGAGGATACGATCTATCCTGTTCTTCCATGCTTGGAATTTGGATGTCCCATCAAGCTTATTACTTTTTTTTTAGAATTAAGAAATAGTATTAGATGCTTCATATATAGAGAGAAATACAAAACTTACTTGAATTTTATGATGCTTTTAAGGTTTAATTCAATTGCAGGCTTGTTTTAAATTATCCCAAGACTAAAACAAGGTCCTGATCCTTTTGTATTCTAGTTAGGGTACATTGTAGTTACCACTACACTCTTTCTAACTCAACCTTATTCTATTCCAAACAATTTTGGATTCCTTATCATCAACATATAGGTAATTAAATTCTTTAACAATATATTTGGCACTTATCTTAAGGCTATTAATTTCTACAAATACTCTGCAACTTTGGCCCTCTAGTTAAGGCTTAGAATAGTCACTAAAAAAATCTTAGGACTAGGCTTAAAATTCCACTCCAACCTCCAATCTCCTTTTAATTTGTAGGTGACTTCTTCCTTGGCTTAAAGTTCTGCTTCTAAGCCATTGTAGGCCTTCCAAACTTGAGACTACGTAACTCACCATTCTTGACAAGTGAGGCAGAACCTGCGACGTAGCTTAGGCCTCTTCTCAGGTTGCCTCTAGAGGTTTCTAGGCCTCTTCAAATACTCTAGAACCCTTGAATTTGTAGCACAATGTTTCATATTTTTTAGTTTCTTTTCTAGCGTTATACTATCCCTTAGACCCTCTCGAGGTAGATATGAAAAGAAATCGGTATTGTTCAAAGAGGTCTTTGAGTGCCCAAACTTGCCTTTGATCCCGTATTTGCTTCACTCTTGATTAATTAAGCCTTCAAATAATTCAAAAACAAACACTTTTTCTTGACTTGGAGACCCTTTTGAATTAAAACAACAGTGATATTTCAGTTGCCTATGACCTTTACCTTAGCTCTAATACCATGTTGATAAATTTATTTTGGAAACTAGAATAAAAAATTCTCTTATATTAACAAATTAATTGTGATATTCATTTATTATTTATTGTGATAGGTTCTTCCTAATGATGAGTCTTGATTTAGACTCAAAACATCGACTAAAAATGAATATTGTGGATATTCCAAGTGTTGCATCTCAAAATCTATACCACAGAAGCCTCCAATCTATCGATATTCATTTATATTTTCTTCTTTATTATTATTATTATGTTTTTATCATCAAATAAATTTCCGAACATTTAAGATCACAAACAAGAAATAAAGACACAAGATAAAAGCTCGAAGCCAGGGTAAAACACTCCAAGGGGAAAACCTAGAAAAAAATTCTCTTCTTATAGAATCAATTCAAATAAGTCTTCTAGGACTCAAGACCAAAACAAGATATCCACCAAGAACCAAGCCAACAATCAAACAGGTCTTCTCCAAGACAAAATATACTCTATAAGGATAATGAAGAAAAATATCTTCAAATCAAGGCTAGACCAACCTTTCGGCCTCTGACAAAAATCTTTGCTACTTTTTCTGCAATTCTCAGAATTGTAGAGTATCCAGAAACTTTAATTACTTCGCAAGTGTGAGTTGTAACAGAAAAATTTCAAAGATCGAACATCAATAGGATTTCTTGCTCCCTTTTTAGGGTTTTCCTTTCCTTCTAAGGCCTTCTCACATAATTTCAAATTGCAAATCGAATGTGAGACGTGTTTATTGAATGTGATTGAAGTTGCTCATTTAAATAGCCTTTCTAAGAGGTTTAAATAGCCCTGTCTAGGCCAACTTCATCATAGCTGGACGAATTGGCCTTGGGAGTTCTCTAGACTATTCCCAAGACAAAATAATAATTATTTTCTTGATACAAGTGTCTAAATGGGTCTTTTGCAAAATTTGACTCTTTGACTTATGTATGTCCTAGAAACATTAATGGAATGCTTGACCTAATCGACAAAAGACTTAAACATGAAACCACTTCTTTACAAAATAATTTTCTTTTTGATATTTTCATACACATATGAGTCAAATGATAAGTATGAAGACCCAAACTAGTAACATTTTCCAACATCCTTAACATGATCTTGTGATTCTTGTTTGATTGTGTATAGTTGTATCATTAATTTTGATTCAAGTATTGAAAATATCTGATTATGTATTGTTATATAGTCAGTTCGATATGAAAAATAATTTTATTTTTGAGGCAGCAAAAGGGAAGAAAGGAAGATGATAGAAATATCTCAAAGAAGATAAACTCGTGAATTATATCATAATATTAATGAAAGGAAACTATGGACAAAATTAATCATAATGAAAATGTTGTTGATACTTTTGAATTAAAAACAATATGAACTTGTATAAGTTTTTTTTTGTAGCTTCTTCTGTGCTTGAAGCATGCTTCATGCTAAAAGACAAAGTGCTTGTTATTGCATATGAGAAGTCCTAGGCTAAGGGAGTGCTCTGGTTGATGAATATAGCAAGTACATAAAAAGAAAGACCAACATTAAAAATATGAAAGAACCATCATTTAAATATCGGATGAACCCCATAAATTTTAATTTGATCGATGGTTAATTTACCGCCATGTAACATCAGTTGCAAGCAGATGAATCGCTTCCATGATTAAAATCAATCCCCGAGATTTAGTTAGAATACCCTTTATTACATATCCACATCCTACATGTTCAATGAGACAAATAGATTTGGAAGACCTTGAACTTTTATCAGCCAAATATTTGTCATATGATGTACCTACAGGATCCACAAACACTCATTTCATCAGGATTGGAAAGTCCCATACAATGGGAAAGCATGATGTGGGCTGCATAGTGTATGGTTGGCCCATGTTGTTCCATGATGGACTTGGACACTGGAGGTGGTTTACTATTTTCTCCTAGACCTTGTTTGGATATTTGAAAGAAATTCTTCCTCTAAGTGTCGGATAAGTATGGAGCTTGGTGACTTCATGTTTTTGATGTATGAAGGGTGTTAGTGTGCTTGGAGTAGAGTTGGGTATTTGAAAATGAGAAAAAACACCCAAAGTCACCATGAGCACATAAAATCCCTTAACATGTGAACTCTTGGGTTGAGGGAGTGTATATGTAGGTGTGGGAGTCCTTAAGGTGACACATTACCTTAGATATGCATTTTCCTTAAGGACACACGTGACCTTGGAGATGCATTGGAGCTTAGCATCTTTGGAGGATTGTTGGGCCTTGCGGAGTAGTGCTCATTCCATGGAGGCTTTACTTGTTAATCACTCTCACCTTTGATCTTGACACATGTCACTTAGAGTACAATGCTTCACATGCATGGAACTACTTGTTTCTTGCAAGTCTGCTTGTAGTGGACTAGGTCCACTTGTTACTGTAAAGCCCATTTACCTCTCACATAAATAGAGGAATGAGTGAGTTCTTATTATAGTCGATCATGCACTTGTGCAATTTCCTTTTCATACTTGGGTTAGTGATGTAAGAGAAGTGCTACTCTCTCTCTCTCTCTATCTATCTCTCTCTCTCTCTCTCTCTCTCTCTCTCTCTCTCTCTCGTTCAATATTCTTTGTAATTTATGTTTTTTTTCCTTAAGGTTATAGGATTTCTTGGAGAATTCACCAAAAAACTTCATATATATATAAACAAGAAATGAAATCAATGAACACTGTTAGTATGAATCTTAATCGCAAGTGTACGAAAAATTCTCACTTTAGCCGTGCATAACAAACAACCCTAACAAAAAATATGACTACCAATATATTTATATATGCAATTAGGTGACCAAGATAAATGCTGCAAAAATCTATATCTATGCATTAAAATACATTAAGCAGTAAATAACAACAATAGTTGCTCCATGCATCCAATAGATAGGACAAGAACGTTTTAATTTTTTTTTTTTGTATTTATGACACTTGAGAGGAGAACATAGAAGGATGTTATCAGTCCACCTCAATGGGATGGGTTCTTGTAAGTCCTCAACACTTCAAATTTGAAATCCTTCTCTCTTGATGGTGTAGAAAACCGAGACAAAAAATGGAACTGAAAGGGATCTCACAAAAAAAATGGTAGCAAAATATGACAATGATGGTGGATTAAAGTTAGACCAAGAGTGTAGATCCAGAGTGATCTTTAGGCAACAAAATGTAGTGAACGAATGGAAAAACCCTTCTATTTATAAAAAAATATTGAGTTCATCTAGATATTGATGCATAATTAAAATATTATTAACCAAATCAAGATCAAACTTTTATGGAATATTTTATTATATTTGTTGGAGGGAAAAGGAATTTGACTTGGTTCAAATCCCTTTATTTGTAAACAATAAATAAATAAATGATTTATTTATTATTCTAAGGATGTGGTTGAGTAATAATCGAATAAATAATGATTTATTTAATTATTAATGAATGATTTAGTCAAACTTAACAAGGAATATTATTTAAATAAGTTTTAAAAAATTATTACTAGAAAATAATAAGATAAATGATAATTTATCCAATTAATTTTCATGTTTTGGGTAAAATATGACCAGGAATATTAATTAAACTTCTATTTAACTAATTATTCCTTCAGTAAAATCAAACAAATGTGGATTTATTTAATATTTCCTCACGGGGTTTCCTTTTTAGACCATAAACAACTTAATAAATGTGGTTTGCTAAGTTATTTTTCATAGTGAAAGCAATTTTACTTAGGGTAAAATCGGTCTTACATGGTGTACTTTGGTCCATCTAATAGTAACAAGTTAGATGACCAAAAAATGGTGTAACAAACACAATCACAACCTATCATATAATTCTCCATTCTTTCGAAAACCCTAGATAGGGAAAATCGAGAGAAACCATAGCTCCACCAAAGATACTCCAACAAGCTAAAATCACCATGAGAAAAAAATCCATGTTAGAGTATCTTTGGTGGAGCCACTATAAACCCTAAGTTATTTTGGAATTGTGTTATTTCATATTTGAGTTCCAACTTACCACTGCCTTGCATACCTTGTCACTACCATAAATTATGTTATTTCAAAGATTTGACTTCCATATTTTCATAAATACAATGTCCTCAATAAGATAGTTGAACGCTTCCATATTCATGGTTAGATCATATTCCAAGAATATATACATTTTTTGTACCGATCAACAATTGTCCCACGAAGAAAAATCACGTCAAAAGCGGTAATTGAACTTCGTTGGAGAGGATATTAATTTATCCTCTCAAGTTCCTGAGATAGACCAAGAAACATGTGTATAATCGTACTCAATCACTAAGGATTTTTCATAATTTATCTCTTTATTGGACTCAAACTTTCTCAATTAGCAACAAATAATGATTGTTAAAGTCCTTTGATACAAACTTCCATTTATATTTTTATTACTATTTACAATTATCACGAGTCACTATTAGTGGCTTTCTTGTCATTCCAAGCATTATCATGATTTAATAAGCACATAATTACTATCCTCATGAATTGTGATTCCTCTCTTACTATATAAAGCCAATGAAAATTGATGGGTTCCAACATGTCCCTAGTTTAGATTTTCATTATTTCTTTAAAATTATTTTTTCTTCCACATGAAGAAGAGGAGCAACAATATGACATACATACTAAATTTTTTGGCACAATGCTTTGCGATATTACATTAGGATTTATGTTTTATTTATCTATGATTGAATTGAATTTTTTCCCTAATCACACATCACAATATTCTTATTTCTAGATTTAGGATATTCTATTACACATTTTCTTACATTTACGGCACTCCAATTTTCCAATTGAGCATAGCTGAAGATTTTTGTAACTCCCATATTACTTATGCATTCAACACTGTCATGAACACAGAAATGCCACTTTATCTTTTATGCCTTATTTAATTACTTGAATTCGACCAGTCATCAAATGGTTAACCTAAAAAATGTGAATTGAGTCAGAGCTAGATAAAAACTATGTCAAGGAATTGGTTGTCCAAAAATACATAAATGATTCAAATTTAGGAAAAAACATATATATTAATGTGCATCCATATGAATCAAAACCATTATACAAAAATATTTCCATTTTACTTGAGTTTTCCTAGGCACATATTTGGAGGTTTCCCAACATGAAATTCCTAAATAATGTGCTTTCCTGACGCCTAGCGTGCACCATATCATAGTTAAAATATAAAATCTTTGGAACCCTTAAACTTGGCACTAGTATAAGAATCCAATACCATACTAAGAGAAAATTTGCGCTAAGGG